>SCHK01192342.1:2912-13616 GCA_004124795.1 Poropuntius huangchuchieni | reverse complement strand
AATTACATAGTTATATAGAAAATTAATGTAAAATTTAGCATTACATCACTTGCTTTCCACTGGATCCTCTACAGTGAATGGGTGCCATCAGAATGATTCAGACGAGACAAAATTGGAGAAAGCAATACAGTATTATAAAGTAAAAACATTTTAAATATTAATTTGTTTATTGCAAACACACAGCTTTTCACTTCACAAGTCATTAGTTGATGGACTGGAGTCATGTGGATTACTTGTGGATTATTGTGATGTTTTTATCAGCTGTTTGGACTCTCATTCTGACGGCACCCATTCAGAGGATCCATTGGTGAGCAAGTGATGTAATGCTAAATTTTCCAAATCTTTTCCAATGAAGAAACAAACTAATCTACATTTTAAATGGCCTGAGGGTGAGAGCATTTTCAGCAATTATCATTTGACAGTGATTTGAACCAAATCTGAACAAAGGCACCATTTTCTTGGAATATTAGCAAAAACTCGTTGAGGGTCAAAGAAAGGGTAAAAACACTGAAAGAAATATTGATGCACACAAAAACGCCTAAAGGCTATCAGTGGAAAAATAAAAAAATGTAATGATGGTCAATAATTACTTTCAGCAGCAGGGGGCATCAGCGATCTATAACCAACAACGTGAGAGATTTCAACAACGTTCATCTCTTCCTTTAACTAGACAAGCTCTAATATACATGAAAGCGCGCAACAGCTTTACTATAATGTCATTACCCAGTAACATGAAGTATACGCATCTTTCTGAGGAAGTTTTAAGCCTTTTCTTTGTACCCTGTCGCTTCTAATAATCAGCTTCAGTGGTGCAGGTCTCTGAACTCACCCAAACACTTGCGTAATAATCATCATCTGGAATCAGAGATCCCAAAAATTACATGAACAAACAAGCTGTGATGACGACGTGGATGCGTGCTTCTCATAACCAATCGTTGGGCGATTGATGTTGCATGTATGCAGCTCTCAACATGTAAATGAATGACGTTGGCAGGATGAGCACAAGCAGTATGACAGCATTCAACAGTAACTTTCCGCTGCAGGTCAGATGCGCGCTCGAACTGGACAGACTGATGCAAACGGAAGCTGTGCGAATTTAACGGGAGGATATACTCAATATAATAACATTCCTCGCGCTTCGAAAACAGAAAGGGACAAAACAAAGGTATGTCATATATGAAATGGTGGTCCGTTACAGTTTTTTTTTTGTGTGAAGTGTGAAAAAGAAAGCTTAGAGTAGTATTAAAACCATAAATTCCTGCAACACTTAGGTTTTAACATAACATTTACAGTAGAACTGCATTATAATTAGTGTCTACATCCTTTTAATTGCTTATATGGCTGTTGTATTGATGAATGTATCTCTGACTAAATTCAGTTTGTACCTTTTTAAATATTTTGTGTATGTATTTGCCTTGATGGAGTTAAATATTAGTCATACTTACAATATATGAAACCTTAAAATCATTCCAATTATAAGGGAGCTTTGTGTGTCCCTGATATATATTAAAAAGGAATTAGCCTACTGTAACAGTGAAAACATGACAACTTTTAAATGTGTTGTAATAGAACCACATAGGCTATGTAAAATACTTTAACTCTATTTTTTTTCTCTCCTGAAAATGTATTTTGGTCTGTCCGAGCACTGTATTTCTTACTTCTCTTTGTTGTATTATCAAGTATAAAGCTAATGTTTCCTAATCATATATTTGTTAGATTATAGGTTTTATTAAAATGTGCCCCCAGGTTATACATCAGCACTGTTGCTTCCTAGCTTCATCTAATTAACCTCTAATATAATTATCAGTGATGTCCAATTTCATCAAAATAAATAAATAAATAACTCTGATATAATGACAGTCATCCAAGGATTTGAACTCTTTAAGGGCGAGGATTGTCAGTAGGGGACGAGTTTAAATATTCAGACCTGTTACTATGGTTTTGTATAGTAGCCTAAACAACTCATTAATAAAAGTGCCATGACACTTAATGTCATGACCTTCACCACTTATGTATAGTTATGGCTAAATTGGCTTAAAAAAGTCAATTTTATCTGTTCGTTTAGAAATATAGCTATATGGAAATATTAAAGAAATAAAAATTAAAAGGCACCCATGTCATGGACTGACCATAAAATCTAAATATGGTGTCATATTTCCCACAACATCTTAGCTGTTGTATGTTAGGTATTGTCTAATTTACCTTGATGCATGAGGTCTAGAGTGTATTTGTGTGTACACACGTGTTTGTTTGTGTGTGTGTGTGTGTGTGTGTGTGTGTGCGTGTAGCAATGCCCATAAGCAAGGGCGGAATTTACAAGAAATTACTTTGAAATCATTTTAATACAGTGCCAAAGGCCTCTGGTTGCCAGATGATTTTTGGATTGCAAACATAGACGTCACCATACATGTCAAATCATGTCTAGGCCTTTTGTGAGTTCACTGAGAGTGACTGTTTTATGATTATTATTCATGATAGATTACAGTCATGAAGGAAAAGAGAGGCTTTCAGGATTTAAAAAATTTCCAACTGGTGAACTGATCAAGGAACATTGTAATATGCTTTATGACATGTTTGTGTGTTTTAAAGGCAGTGAGTTGAGCCGCCTCAATATTCGCCCTAAGCAAAGCCATAATTAAAGGACAGCGTTAAGTAAGAGGATCTATCAGCGTTGTTCTAATGACACATAATATAGACATAAAACACACTGCATTCAACAGCCTCGTCATTCTTTGCAAAATACCACTCAAACAATTAGACTCAGCATGCTCCTAATACCGCTTCCCTGGTAACATCTTTTCTAATACTCCACAGAAATCTGTTTAATATTCTCTTTCACACTTTCTCCTTACTTTCCTTCTCATCTAAAAACTTTAAAATATGGTTATATAGCCTGTAACAAACTTTAGGAAGAACATCTTCACAGTTCACTCAGAGCTCTACAGTTAATGACTTCTCTAATTTATGTCTGGCTTGTGTTTTGCATTGTTTAGTGTTTAATTTGTATTACTATTGTAATATTTTTATTCGTATTTTTATAGTCATCTTAATTTTAGTTTGTTTTAATTATGTGCTTTTGCAGCCTATTTTTATTTATTTATTTTGTTTTGTGAAAAATATTTCAATTTAGCTTTAATTTCAGTTGTAGTGATTTTATTACTTCTTAAATTTATTTTATTTCAAGTTTAAGCGCTAAACTTTGAATTTTTTCATCTAATATTTTTATTTATTTATTTCAGATTTATTGTAATTAATTAGAATTTTTTTAGTTAATGATAACAACACTAGACACTACAATTTGATCAATTTGGGTCTCATTGTCAAAATAACGTCAATAGTTTTAATAGGCCTTTGTACTATCTAGCCTTTAACTGTTGAATAATTGAACAGGATCTGTGAGTGTGCGTGAGCGTGGGTGTACTTGTGTGTCGGCTTATGTGTTCACAGTTTTATTATCCTTCAGCACTCGACTATGACTTCTCTCTGTTCAACAGACAACAAACAGGGTCGAGTCCTTCAGACCACCATCAGCTGAATGAGTATGATGGAGGCCTGTTGCATTATTTTACCAAGCTTCATATTTGCATACCCACCTGCAGACACCAGTGCTGTCCCTGTCACACCACAGCCTGGAGCGTGTTTGGTTGTGTGCATGCTGCTAAAACCATGACAGTTTGAATGGGAGTCAGGAAGGGATTTTTTAGGGATCACGGACTGAGCAAACATGCAAATGCTGCAACTGACTTGTTGGAGCACGAATTTAAATCAAAATGTCTTTTTTGTTAAAGGAGTATTTTATGCACAATGAAAATTATGTCATTATTTACTCACCTGCTTCCACCCTGTGTTTTTCTTTTTCTGTGAAACACAAAATTAATGATCATGATAATCAAAAAAACTGAAAGCTCTCCTTTTGTATTTCATGGAAGAAAAATAGGCTGGATTGAAATGACGTCATAATGTTATTATTGAGGTGACCTATTCCTTCAGTATTGCTCAAGTTTATTGGTGTGCTAGTGTTATAATATGAATACCATTCAGTGTTTGGTGAGGTCTGTAAGATTTTATGTTTATTCTGAAAGGCTGCATTAAACTGATCCAAAGTGACATATTAGAGTGATCATGTGACAATGAATGATAAAAATCCAGCTTTGCATCACAGGAATAAATTAATTTTTAAGATATATATTCAAATAGAAATAAGATGCTTTTAAATTGTATTTTTTATCAAATAAATTCAGTGTTGGTGAGCATAAGAGACTCACGACGCCAACTTTTAAACTTTTAATTTCTATCAATATAATTTTTGGTTGCCAGAAGTACTTTATTTGTATAGTACAGAAGTGAAAATTATATATAAAAAAAATACATATTAATTATATAACAAAATAGGATGCTGTTGATGAATTTAGGCTGATCTATGTTTTATTTTCCCATTAGAATGACAGATATAATGAACAACCCAGAACACAGTCGAGAAGACTTCACTGTGAGTGACACCGGAGAACAAGGCGTTTCCTTTCAGGTTGGTAACTAATCTTGTCATTGGTCATTTCACCATCAGCTTCAAAACACACACAATAAATAAACAATACAAAAAGGTCCATGTGATTTTCTGGTATATTCCAAGTCTTCTGAATTCATACAATAGCTTTGTGTGACAAATATACTGCCCAAAATGTTGACCTGTTTATCATTCAAAGCTATGGTATTGACACGTTATTTTGTCACTTTGTGGCTTCACAGCCCTGCTCCACTTTCACTTTCATTATATAAAAACAGAATATGTGATGACCTATTTAAAGTATTGGGCCTTGCTCTTCCTTTAAGTCAATAAACTTACTGTAAGTGTAACATTCAACATCTCTTTGAAAGATAAAATCTTCCATCATCTATTTTCAGATTTTCCCAGACACACAGGAGCGCCACCCCAAGGTGTTCAAGCGCCTGCCCTCCATCGTAGTGGAGCCCACTGAGGGAGAGGTGGAGAGCGGAGAGTTACGTTGGCCCCCAGAAGACCTGAGAAGCACAGACCCTTCCAGCCAGACACACACACCCATGTCTGCTTCACAAACCCAGATATCACACAGCCAGAGTACAGGTGTGTGAGAGAAAAACTGCATGTTTTTCTCTCATCAATATTAACATTGACCCACACTACAATGTGCAATGATCTAAAGAGGAACTTCTGAATATATACCGTCTGAATTCTGCTTACACGTGTTTCAGTTTCGAGAAGTTCATTTACAAATGACTTGAATGCGTTTTCCTTTCTCAGATGAAGTCAAGTGCGGCAGCCTGGAAACATCAGGGGCAGCTGAGCGTGACTGAAATTTAAAAAATACGTTGTCACAAGTCTGCAATCATCACAAGCCTTGGTTCTCACAAAATTTTCACACTTACAAAGACACAAATACTGACAAGCAACACGAGCAGTGAATCTGGGAGGCAGGTGTGAACAAGATCAGAGCTGACAATGCTATATCTGAGCACCCTTTATAACACATTCATGGCTTTAAAAAGACTTTTGAAAGTCTTTTGTACTTTTTAAGATAAAAACTCGCCATTCTTTGCAAAATACCACTCAAACAATTAGACTCAGCGTGCTCCTAATACCGCTTCCCTGGTTAAATTTGGATGGCACAACAAAAATGGATTGTATGAGTACAATTCAGCTGAAAATATGAATGTACAGAATATTACTCAATATAAATGCATAAAAACACACAGTTCCTGGATCTCAAGTAAGCAATGTTCAGTCAATTGGCCAGTATTGCTCTATTATTTAGCTTTATTGACCAGCTGATTGTATTAGTTCACTTAACATACACGGATACTTATCATAAAAATAGATGAAAAATATTAAATAATTTAATATGTGATACAGATTTAAACAAGCACGGCAATGTGGGAAACTGATTGCCACATATTTGACCTCAAAATCTTAAATTTTATGAATATTTATGTATATTTACGGTTTATGTATATTGACCAATCAGAATCAAGTATTCCAGAGAGCCGTGTAATGAGCACAACACACTCTTTGATGATCCATGTCAAATCTAGAGAGAGATGTATTGATTTGTTATCATGCCCTCCACTTTGATGTATCCCAGAAGCCTGTGAATGCATATTCTAAAAAGATTGCAGTGACCACTGTGAATCTCTCATTCATCTGAAAATTATTCATTACACGCTCGGCGGCTGAAAACTTTATGCGAGGAGACTCGATCCTCTCTCAACACCATCTGGCCGAGGCTTGTGAGGAACGACTGCTACTGAACTTCAAACATGTCTGCCTGTCAATCAGCCTGAGGACAAGGACTTCCTTATATCTCCAAGCCCTGTCTGACTTTCTGCAGACTTGAAATTATTAGAGGCGTTTGTGCACATACACAATATTTTCAAAGCATGACTGCTGGGGCTAGAGTCCTACACTGGACTTCAGACAGAGACTGTCTATTAAACAGCTTAATTCAACTTCTGGCTATAATTAGTTGTGTCTGCTAAGACAAGCATCGTGTGCTATTGCTATTTTCTTTCTTAGGGCTAGGAATTTAAATAGACACCTATCCTTGAGTATTATAGAACTTATTCTGAACCGTTTGTACAAAAGGCATGAATGATAGACCAAATCATGCTGGGAAATACTGGGAAGGCCAACTCTGATATTGTGTCTGCGAGTATTGCACATATAGGCATAAGACACTTACATTTTCATGTACATTTTTACATAATATCTACTTTAACAGTAATGGTTTAGATGTTGTAGTAATATTGATGTGATTCTTGAACCACTTCACAACATACATTGCCCTTCTGATATTTTCTTAATTTCTAAATTCCCGTTGTGAAAATGCCTTGATGTGTAACTATGTTGTTTATATTCTATATTTTGAAATGGCCAGAATTGTCTACTGTAATATTTTCATAATCCCGTAACTAAAGGCTTGTGTTTGCCATAAAAGCGCTTCCCAGCACCATCATACGAGGTGTCTCCATCAGGATTTTTGATTTTTTTTTTTTTTTATTGGCATGCATTGACAGTTGTGACCTTTAGTACTTTTTAAAGTATAACTGGAAATTACATAATTAACCAGCAGATACATCTTCTGGAAAACCCTGATCAGAATTTTTTATTTTATTTTATTTTAGATTTCTATTTAAGATTTGTATTCAGTTGCCTTCATTTCATCATCAACTTGTTGTAAAAATTAATTGATATTTTAATATGACACTCTCTCTTAATATGTACACATTTTTGTTTGTTCATTTGTTTGGTAAGTTTAAATAAAAATTAATATTAGATAACTGCTGAGTTTGTGTTCTTCATCCATTAAATCTGTTCTCCTTTGTTTAATCTATTCATATTTACACCATTTAGCTCAGAGAAATGTTTTCTTAGAAACTATTATTGCATTGTTTTGTGTAGTTTATAATCCAGCACATTAAGTTCTTTTCTTTGCTCAATATCCCCATTATTCCCCAAAAGGCAAGGAATAATAGGGATTTTATTTGGGAGGAGCATTTTCATTTGATCCTGTCAATCACAACACAAGGACACAACACCTTCCACCACCCCAACTTCACCTCCATTATTTTAATTATCTAACATTACTTAATTATGTAGTCTGGAGGGAACTAAGAACTTAAATCAGGTTGTAGTTGTAAATTAAACAAAGATTATCGGAGTATGTTTTGCAAGAAAAATACTACTTTAAATTTTCATGTTTAATTCAGTGTGTTGCTATTTCTTTGTAATTCTTTGTGAAATTGTGTACTAGCAATTTCTGAGTCCAGAATGAAAACACAACACACAGACAAGGGACTTTAGAAGGCACTGGAATTTTAAGTGAAATCACAAATCATTTCAGAAATAAGATGATTATGAATGAGTGATTTCAGAATGAGACTGACCACAGAGTGGTCCTTGTGTATAAGAGCACTGAGTCCTAAAGATAAAGGGGGCATGAAGAGATTAAACTCCCATGGAGCTCGATGACCTCTCTGTGATTAACATGACCCTGATGACTCGAGTTTAGTCTGCTGAATGTGATGGCCATTGTCTCCTCACTGATCCAGAAATCCCATGACAGCATGACATGCACTCTACTTTCACTGATCACATCTGCCATTTCAGTAATAAAGGAGTAGTTTGCAAATGAAAATTTGTTGAAAATCTACTTACCCTCAGGCCATCCAAGAAGTTGATGAGTTTGTTCATCAGAACAGATTTGGCTAAATTTAGCAATACATCACTTGCTCACCAGTAGATCCTCTGCAGTGAATGGGTGCCGTCAGAATGAGAGTCCAAACAGCTGATAAAAACATTACAATAATCAACAGGTAATCCACACGAACAACGTCCATCAATTAACATCATATGAAGTGAAAGTAAACAAATCTGTTATCAAGGCATTTATCAACTTTAAACCATCAATTCTGGCCGAAATACAAGTCCATAATCCATAATAATGCTTCCATCCTTTGGTGAGTAAGTGAAGTAATGCTGAATTTCTCCAGATCTATTCCAATGAACAAACAAGCTTAATCAATTCTAAGCAAATTTAAAGTTTTGGTTAAACCATTCCTTTAATGTCACTGTCACATCACCATGCTAAGTATCTTAATATGAAGTTCAATCTGTTTATTTAATGAATTCAAGCCCCGAATAAAAGGACTCTACTGAAACACGAGTACACTATTTCCAGATTTGCATTGCCTGTCCTCAGTTAATGTCATTGTTTTCCTTTTTATCTCTTTTCCACTTCAGTCAAAACCCCTCTGTGCTTGCGCTGGGTAACTATGGAGATGGTTCAATGTAGGGGTTTGGTTACATCAGACACGGATAGTGGCACTTGACCTAGTTCAGCCGGAGCCTGATTAGCAACACAGCTATCAGCTGCATGCTCCTCATCATTATTATCATCAGAGCTGCAGTCCCAACATTACATCTTTGTTTGTTCATGCCATTTGGTGAGATATAGTCTATTTTACTCTTTTATATTCTATCAAGGGTATAAATGCATCAAATCTCTGCTCAGAGGTGTGCCGCTCATTTAACAGTCTGCTTCACTGAACGGTGCTCTAGTATCTAGTAAGTTTCTCTCTGTAGTTAAAGGAAGAGATTCGCTTTTATCTTCCCCTCACTTTGTCTCTGCTGGCTTCAAACAGCTGATATCAAATACAGCCAGGTGAGATGGTAAAGAGGAATCACTTCCATCTACACACATGCACAAACATGCATGCAAACATACACATACTGAATATCCTCCTACATCCTGCAGTCAGCAGAAATATAGGAGCAAGTCATCCAAAAATAAAAAAATTGTCATAATTTTCTCATCCTCGGGGTAACAGGTTGCGCCATACTGTTTGTAGTTTTTACAGAAGAAGCTGTAAAAAAAAAAATCTGCAGTTAAAACCTGTTAATTAGTTGATTCTAACCTATCTTACCACACTGTAAAAAGTGAAAAGTTGACCTAACTTAAAAAAATTGAGGAAACCTGCCGCCTTAAAATTAAGTACATAATAATAAAAAAAATTAAGTTAAGTGAATTATACAGTTCAAGTAACTTATTTTTTTAATTATTATTTACTTAATAATTTTAAGGCAATGGGTTTCCTCATTTGTTTTTTAAGTTAAGTCAACTTTTATGAGGAAAAAAAACTGTAAGAACATTAGTGTGTTTTGGGTTACATTTTGTTATTTAGTGAATGTTTATTGCATTAATTTAGTGTCATCTGTGTTACTGAAGGTGTTATGTCTTTTTGTGTATGACTCTGTGCACTGTCTGTACATGAGTACTGGCCAATTTTCTGCTTTTCCACCTGTATTATTATAGTACAGGGATCCTCAAATCTGGACCTTGAGATCCACTTTCCTGTAGAGTTTAGCTCTAACCCTAATCAAACAAACCTGAGCATGCTAATCAGTGTCTTCAGAATCATTAGAAAATCACAGGTAGGTGTGTTTTATCAGGGTTGGAGCTAAACTCTGCAGTGCAGTGGACCTCCAGGGCAAGATTTGAGGAACAGGGTTATAGTAGATTAGCATTAACATTATAGCATTATATGGCATCCCTGAAACAGTGTCACCACATGTTTTATAGTGAATTTATGAGGAACAGTCTTTGTATTCACTAGTAAGCTTAAGAAAAGCTGTCATCAGGTCATTGAGTCAGTGAGTTTGAGAATCAGATCAGTCTGATTCACGACTGAAGTATATATACTGGTATAGTGTATATCATCCACTTCAGTGAAAAGGCCTGACTCATTTGTTATCAAATCAGACATTGCTACAGCTCTCACGAAGTCGACAAGGAGAGCTAGAGCAGACAGTATTTTCATTTGTGAACTACAAAAAAATGGTGATCTGTTCCTTTAAATAAACTTTTAATAGGTCAGTATGTTGCAGTAATATTACTAAAAATAACATTTAATCATGAGCATTCTTATTATATTGGATTAGTTTTTGTGTTTTAGACCAGAGAAAATAATTGTTTTTCTTTCTGTATACTAAAATTGTTTTTTCTTCTCCATTAACCTCTTAGCAGGCCCGCTAAATGTCATCTCAATCAAATACCTATAAGGCCATCCATTAATTGCTGACACATGCTGTTAAAGATGGCTTTGTGTGTGTGTGTGCATATTTCCTTTCTGTACTTGCACAGTGGTTTTCAATCAAGTATGCACGTGTATAGT
>SCHK01192310.1:0-11457 GCA_004124795.1 Poropuntius huangchuchieni | reverse complement strand
ATATTTACTGATATTTTGTAGATACTTACATATTCTTATCTATAAACAACACAATGGTGCAAGACTAGGTATGGGCTGATTTTTCATACATAGTGTTAGGCATTGCGAAAATAGTCATAGTAGTAAGAGCCGTAGCCTTAGCNATATTTACTGATATTTTGTAGATACTTACATATTCTTATCTTTAAACAACACAATGGTGCAAAACAAGGTATGGGCTGATTTTTCATACATAGTGTTAGACATTGTGAAAACAGTCATAGTAGTAAGAGCCGTAGCCTTAGGAAGCACTGCTAAAAAAATAACTTACCTTTGAGCCAGTCCTGGAAGTAATGCAGCCACATTCTGGGAAGTTTGTGATTGCTATCCTTAACTACATATTTTACAGAGTTGAAAGCATTGTGAAGCTGAAGAAGCTGTCTCTGAGAACGGGCATAGTCAAAGCCATCCATGGTAACCAGGTACATGTTATAGAAGGAGAAGTATTTAAACTGGGCAGTGATAAAGTCATACTCCTTTGTGTCTCTGGGGACAATATCAGTCAAGTAGAGTCCATCATGAACCATTGTGGTACCATAGAGGCTGAGGCTCAGAAGAGCCACGAAAACGACGACCACCACAGTCTTAGTTTCGGGCTTCAACAACAGAGGGGCATACTTTTCCCGTGCAAAGTTTGACAGATTCCAGCGAAAGAAGGGCAAAGGCACACACTCGCGGCCCTCTTTGGGCTCCTCCACCTGGGCTAGAAGGTCTCGGGTGGAGCTGGAGGTGGTGAACAGCTGGGAGCCATAAGGGTCAGTGGTTGGAGTGGGTGTGGATAGAACCATGGATGGAGGACTGGTGGAGATCTGGGAAGTGGGTGGCAGAATGGTGACAATATGCTGACCAGCTGCATCACACTGGGTGAATGCCTGCACAGTGGTGGTGATGTGGGTGCTGGTGGTTATAGTGGAGCCCGTGTAGGTGGGGGTGGCCGGAGCATGCTGGTGGTTGTCGTTAGCATCTGAGAACTCCTGAGGCTGGATCTGGATCACCCGAGATGAACAGGGACTGGAAGAAACATATAAATCCACATTTGAGTACCAAAGACTTTGGCCTAATAAAAGAGTTGATATTAAGTAAGGGCAGTGCATCTTAGTTACCTGTAGAAACAGCAGAGGATGTCCAGTCTTTTGTCCTCCCGCCTGTGCAGGTCCAAGCTCAGAATGGCAGGGAAGATCAGCAGAACCATGGCAAAGTTAAAGACAACCACAATAGCTGCCTGAAATAAAGAGTAAGAGAGAAAGAGAGACTTCAGGATAAAGGCCAAATCTTTTCGTTCATGAGTTCTACGCTGCCACCCGACTCCACAGCTGCTGTCTGAACTTGAGAAAAAACACTCTGCATTCAGGATCCCTCGCTGTTTTAGTGCCTCGGATTGAATCCCAGAAAGTAAAATATGCACCCTAAATCAACCAGCAACCCCCTCCCCCATCACTCCACAAATAGTCAACAATCCAAGGAAAGGGGACTCCCAAGGTCACAGCGAGTCTGAGCAGAACCCCCCCCAACTCCGCCGGCCTCAGACAGACATTATATTCTGTATCATTACAGTGCAGACCACCCAGGGTTAGCCTGGGGAGATCAGAGAAGCACAGTCTGATGGCTGGGTGATATACTGATATATTCACTCATCTCATTACCTCTCTCTCTTTTGGTATCCACTCCCCACCTGAAAACCAGGCTGTGACTTTAGTTGGATGCGGGGGATTGACCATAAAATGAAGAGAGAATGCAAGAAAGAGCAACAACAAAGGCCATCCTCACTTTGAATTAACTTTGACTGCTCGTTTTTAAAGCCAACTTTCACTGCCCTTTTCAGATAGTCAACGCCCCTGCCAGTCTTTCTCAATGGGCATCACAGGGTGCAATGGTTGATGACATGTACTCACAAACAAAATACAAACTCCTACCTGAAGTGAGAAGGCCCGGAGAGCAGGAATAGGCACTAGGGCAGCCATGAAGAAAGCAATCATGTTATTGATGGAGGTGAGAGCCACACTGGTGCCAGTTCTTCTTAGGCAGTCGCCTGTCCTCTCCTATGGAGAGATATGGCAAATAATGAGCTGTGATCTTCAAAAACAACAACAGAAAGCCTAAGCAACATTTCCATCCCCCAGAAGTCACGGTCCAAAGCATATTTATGAGATACGTGCCTTGAAAGGGATGTTGGATCTGGTCTCGGTGAAGGAATGAGCCAGCAAAAACATGTCATCAACTCCAATGCCCAGGGCCAGGAATGGCAGCACCTGTGGAGGAACGCATAGCTCTGAGTTGCAGCCAAGCCCTGAGGCTGAGTGTAAATTTAAGACGTTTAGGTGTGTATTTACCTGTGTGGTGGCGGCATTGAAGGACAGCCCCAGCAGCGAGCACAGACCAAGTCCTGCAGCCACAGACAGAGCAACTAGAAGCACTCCGGCCAGCCCTACAGCTCCCTGAGACTTAGCACAGTCCCAGCGCAGCATGGTCACGCATGCGTATGCCAGCTGTGCATAGAGAGAGACACATGTAAGGGAATAGCTCCACACATATGGAGACACGCTCATCACATTTCCATTAGCCTTAACTAGAGTTGCCACAGTAATGGATGTCTTACCATGAGCAGATAACCACCTGCCACCCTGATTACACTGACGTCAGAGAAGGACTTCATGATGTCATTAAGAGTAGTGGTAGAGAAGGCATAAACATTGGAGGAAGAGTTCTGAGGAATGCTCCCATGGACAACCTAGACACAAAATCACAGTTTTAAACATCAAACCAGAGAATGCAACTACAAGATTTTCAGTATTTGGATTGGAAAGAGCATATATCCATGGGTCAAATCAAAGAGGCTTGTGACTGGCTGCAATTTAATAAATTTCGGCATGAGCAAAGTTGCTTAACCTAACATTGTGTGTTTTGAATGAACTTGTGCACTCATTGCGGAACAGAACAAATCTTGAATTACTTTTTCTGACAAGCCACACAAACATTCATTCTTCTGTGGGCCGTACCCTCATCCACCTCATATTTTACCCTAATAACACACAAACAAGATAGCACGAGACCCTATGAAGCTTGACAAGCAAGAAATAATGAGCACAGATGCCAGAGGGCAGAGGTCAGATGGATCAGATGAGATCACATGGTCTCTCAGGCTACTCCATCAGCACCATGAATGGCCGACAACCTTAAGGGGAAAGGAATACCTCTGCACTTTGTTTTTACAGTGCCCTATCCCCCCAACCTCCCCTGACTCCACTTCCCTCGCTCTTGCTCTCTTTTTGAGGCAGCAGCATTTACTGGAGGCTCTTCTCACTCTGTAATTCCCTCTCTCTCTCTCTCTCTCTCTCTCTCTCTCTCTCAGTGAGCATGCTGGGTGTCAGTTATCACAAAAACAGCTTGTTCCTATAACTGGGAGTCTGTCAGTGGCCTCCTAGGAGGACTCCGTTTACTAGGCAGCTGAGGATTGATGGAATTCAGGCAGACGTTGCCATCCTCTGGTCTAAGGAAAACAACCCTCTTGCACCACTTGTGACCTCCTGTGCTCTTTTTACCTTTCCACCCCAGCTGGTCACCCTCCGCAGTCACTAAAACCATTTAGACCTCACAAAGTGATGTGTGGGTGTGTTATGAAACAGGAAATTACCTCAACGAATTTCCTCTGCCAGGACTCCAAGATGGCAGTGGCCTTGTCCTCATTCCAGTTGATGTCATGGATCTCATAGTCGTCTTTAAAGTGCTCATAAAGCTGTTTGGGACTCATGAGGAGGAACATGGTCTGAAGAGCCTCCGCACTATACAGGAAAATACAGAGGGCTGAGTGAGATCTGAACGTACAAACACACGTGTGCAGATACCATTGTGTTGCAAAGTGATAATAAGGAGACGTTAATAGGGAGACACATTATAATAAAGGCTGGAATGATGCGCGTGGTCCCTCTCGGGCTTCTATAAATCACTCTAGCACTTCCACTGAGATTAGAACAATGCTCAAATACTGGGCAAAAGGCCAATATACCGCTCTCTACAGAGACTCTCCTTTATTGCAGATTAAACTCTGCATTGAAAATACACACATATGAGATTAAATTACAGGTGTCAAATACTTGTGCTCTTGCTTTTAGTTTACCTACAGTTTGTTTGCTTTGTATCATATGTTCTTTTTTTTTCTGTTCAGTGTGTTTTCATTTTCCTCCACTCTGCATTTCAGATCTGCCCATAGGTTATGTGGCTGTCCATCATGTTTAATTGGTCTTTCCTATACTGGGGTCAGAGGTGGAAACTGATCCCTCTTCATGTAAGGAATTCCTTGGATGTGTGAGGTTATTAGGAGTCAGAAAGATTCCTCCCTCTCTCCATCTCTGTCTCTTTCGGGTTTTCTCTCTTACTTTCTCTCTTGTCAGGGCCTCCTAAGAGAGGCCCACCCACATAACCCCCCCCTCCTCTTGCCTCTCCTTCTTTCTTTCCCCCTCTTTCTCACCTCTGCAAGGCATTCTGGGAGTCCTTTACTCTTTCACCCAGGATCAACTCCTCCTGCCAGTGCATGAACTTCTTGGAGAAACCATGGCAACCGCCCTGAAGTTCAGCAGCAATGTCGGGAACCTAAATAAAACACAGACCACACAATTAAAGCAAACGTATAAATTCTACAGACTCATATTAATAAGACATTGTCAGTTGCGTTACAAAACTGTACTCACCTGTCGTGGGTCCTTATTAGGGGCACTGTGAGGGCAGTCTGTGTCATTGGGATCCAAGCATGGGCGGTTCATATAGGCGTGGCCCACCTGTGCCTTATCTAGCATTTCTCGGAAACCCTCTAGAGATGTAAACTGGCTCAACTCCTCCATTAGCTTGAGGGGGTCCAGATTCATCCACTGAATGTCAGGCATGCCCCTACGACAAGAAACACAATAAACATAATTGAGACATTTCAATTAAGTTAGCAGACTAAATGTGTCAACTTTTGTCAAACAATAGCACACTTTTTCCCCAAACAAACCCCTTTCCCTTTCCCTGCTGCTGCTTCTCCGAGCCTGCCGGCTCCAGTCCCTCCCTGGTGGTGGCGGACTACAGATGCCGCATAAAGTAGCGTTTATTATCCTGTTACACGGAGGGGCATAATGTGCCGGCGGTCTACAGGCTGCTGTCTCTTAACTTTGTGCATCGAGTCATAACGATTACCTCTGCCTCTAAAACATCTTGATAAGGATGAAGGCGGGCAGTGGGAATGCTGAGGAGGGCTGTGCCGACTGTCTTGAATGCTGCTTTGAGCCCAGTGTTCTCAACCCTTTAGCCTGCAGGTTTTAATCTATCTTCTCTCACTCAGTGGGTATTGAGAAAGTGGACTGTTGTTTATTGATGTGCCAAAGACTAATTCTCTAGGTGTAGTGGAGTTACAGTTGGATTCTTTTTAACGTTCTGATTTACAAGGGAAGGCTGTTTCTGGGAACACTGACAACCTCTAACTTGTAACATTATTTCATTATTATGGCATTGAAAATTATTATATATCACAAGGAAAAAACATTCCAAATCATTCCAAAAAATCCCAAGTAAAAATGCCATAGAACCCAGAGTGATACCCCCTGAGTGAAAGAGGGGCCTTTCATTGTGATGAGTATTTGTGGGTAAAGAAGAATAAAAGTGAATAGTGTCCTAACTCCAGGCCCAATCTCACTCTAATAACTCATGAAGAGCAGCTTCAAATAAAGCTGGTCCTCTCCCATTCCCACATACCAAGCGCCTTTGCTCCTGCTTGCAAAGAGAGTCTCCTTTATCTCCTATTTTTTGCTTGAGTGAACCGGCCTGGGCCCTTTTGTTTTTCCATAGATTGCTGCTCTTTGTTCCCTCAAGTTTTTTTCTCCCTCACTCGCTCTCTCCCTCCCTTTCTCTCTGTCTCTCTCTCTCGCTCTTTTCCCTTTAGATGAAAAAAAAAACAGCTGAACTGAAGCGGAAGCCTGAGAGGACATTAGCCTCAGTGGCTAACGCAGGCCCTCTTCATACATGTCCAAATAGAGAAAACAGTGCAATAAGTAACACAATTTACTTAACAAAAAGGCCTCTCATGCTTCTCAGAAAACCTGGGTAATAGTCAACCTAGGCTGATGAAAGAGAAAAAAGTCTATGAGAACTGATAGAATCAGTCTCAGCCAATTGAAACCAAATTTTGTCATGCATGGCACAGAACACAATATGGCTTTCAGTTTTCCACCAACAAAATATTAAAGAGATGTTTTGGGTGGAAGTGTAAACTACAATGTCCAACATCCACAGTTAATTTTTCCTACTTTTTCCTCCCTCTTTCTCTCTCTGGGCCCACGACTTGAATAATGCCCATTTTATTTGTTGGACAACTTACAGCTCCAAGCCTGGGCGATTACCATGAGAATGCACAGTGTTACCCAGTGCTGACAAAGCCGGGCCCCCTCCAGGGCCCCCTCACTGATGGACACTCACTCGTAAACTGAAAGAATGCTTACCATTGTCTGACCCAAAGGCTCCCCTGCCCCCCCAACCCTTCCCTCCTACCCACCCAGTAGCAGTCATCTCTCTCCCTCCCTCTCTCTCTGTCCCCTTTCCGTAAGGGCTTCTTCAGGCTGGGGGATTGGGTGGTGGGACAGGGGTGCAGGATTAGAGATTGTCCTGTAAAGCCCCTCACCACACTGTTGACAGCTCAAGCCACACTGACGACGGAACCAGGCTTCAGCTTATCAACAGACTAAATAGAGCTTTTGCTAGGGGCTTGATGTCAGAGTTTGTCGCAGCCAGCGCCGTTTTGGTTGAAGGTAAAGGCCAATTGTTATAGGAGCGTGTGTTATATCAAGGAGGGGGGTCAAAAGTTTCAGAGCTGTAGTCCCTTGTTCCATGGTTAATTCTGGTCTCTTGAGTTTAGGTATATTTATAATAGTCCAGTGAAGCTATATGTAACTTCATCAGAAATAGGTGGTTATACAGTATCTTAAATAAGAATAAGCAGAATGCTTACGGTAAATAGGCAGAGCCTCCCTGCAACTTAGAGCCTTCCCAAAAGCAGTCCAAAGGAGTCACGATCATACAGGGGAAAAGCTTGTCAATCATCTGCAAAGAAATAGAGTATAATCTTCAGTAAGGCAGATTCCATGGCACAGAAGAAAAAATAGCCAAGTTAAGTAAAATAAACACTATAATAGCTGTCTAAAGCGCTAAGCAAACAGTAATAAGAAAATTATTATGAAGCATGCCAAAAATTGCATAATAAAAACATGCTTACCCTCTCAATCATGACATTTTCTATAATTGGGACTCCGGATTTGAAGCAAATTTTATTAAGATCCCAAGATCTGTGGGTAGAAATTGTACAACCACATATCAGAAGACTGGCCCTCATGTATATAAGTGTTTGAAATTCCCTGTAATCCTGCTGGGGGTTGTACTCACTTTCCATAAAGAGACACTTGAACTTTGCTGGCTGACAGAGCAGCCTCCAGGTGGAGTAGCAAAGCCTCCTGGGTAAGAATATTGTTTCCTTCTTGTTTGGGTGTCTGTATGAGCATCTGTGAGGTGAACACTGACTCCTCTCCCTGCTTCTCTTTTGTATAGCGTAGCTCCTTGCTCACCCGACTGCCAGCTGAGAAAGAGAGACAACACAGTTTGTTATTTTCAAACGTTCAGAAAGGAGACAACTTTATATGTCAGAGACACAAGAAGTCAGAGGAACAATATGGTTTTGTGTTAATGGTCACACTGCAACAAAAAAATCATGATCCTCACTGAGAGGTTAATGTCATAATTAAACCCAAATTAAACACACTACAGTTCTCATTCCCCCAGTGTGTATTCCAACTAACCCCAGAAACAGATGTGCGGATCACATTTGTGTCTTTAGCGCACTAAAAAAATAAAAATACTCATGACATGGCCCACACTTCCACACAAGGCTAACAAACAGGCTTTTGCACAAAGTCCTCCATAAATTCTCCAATGTGGCTGACGTAAAACTGACAGAAACTCTTTCCAAGCCTAATCTTGCTACCACCAGTTTAATGAATGGCTAACTCCACACTGCTTAGCACAGACTGTGGTTCCTGAAAGTAAGGTCGCTCAAGATGTTGGGTCTTGATCTACAGGTCACCAAGCCTGATCCAAGATGTGAGCAGTAAATGGAAGGAGAGAGCAAGGCAGAAGAGCAGAGGCAGAAATGCTGTTCATGTGGTATGTTGAGTCGGGATAAAAAGCATCAAAGAGTGCAGAGGAAACTCCGTAGTCCAGCCCCCTAATTAACAGAGGCGGTGGTGAAAAGAGAACGCGGGGTATCTGCGGCCATGCCAAATGCACATGAAACGCACCGGCCCAGATCAGAGCCTGCCCGTCTGCCCCTCCACATCCCAATACATGATGACAAGCCTGCAGTGGCTGGCTGAGCCCACCGAGCCACTTTTTCTCCCCGGCACATCTCGCTGCCTGCCTCAGTTAATTGAGAGAGGGAATGGGAGAGAAAGAGACACAGAGAAACAGAAAGAGAGAAATACAGAGAGAGAGAGGGGTACTGTTCCTGTCAGGGGTAGCCCACAGCTTTGTAAGTGGCTTAGAGATCCTTTAAGAACAATCCTTTAACACACATGAAAGGTTTTGTTTAATGAAAGAAAAAGCTGAGCAGAAACAAAAAAAATTGCACCGCAAATATAAATGCCATGTGACTTGCCCTGAAGCTTACAACTTGATGCATGCAAACATTCAACCTCCTGGTTCCATTCATGACAAGCAGGTTACGTAAACACATTACTTCAAAAAATGTGGCGGGCTGAATTCTGAAGGCCGTTTCCATTTGCAAAATGCAAACACGTATTTGTGTCGATCTACAAACAGCATGTTCATATTTAATGCATTCAGGCATCTGCAGGAATTGAGCTCCAATCCTTGGGCCTGTAATTACAGGGGCTCCTGAAGTAAATTATAGCTATTTGTGTCTGGTTCCTCCCATCTGGACCACCCAGTTAGAGGCCCAAGTGGGCCCCGCCGCTCAGTCACCGCTCCACTCAGCCACCCTCCAGATGGGAGCTTTGCTCTGTTCTCTCGGCTCGCTGCTGCCGTACACTTAAAGAGACAGGCACGCAAATACTTTCACAGCCAGAAACGCACCACAGAAGGAGGGAGAAGGAACTGTGATGCACAAGAGTGATCTGGGATGTACATTTGAGATTCAAACAGCTAGAACTCTCAAACACAGAGGCCTAAGGGGATTTTCAAAGCTCTAATCTTTGCTTTGAGTTGCTGGGACTGGAACAGGGTAGAGGGGTTTGTGATTATGAAAGCTTTTATGTTTAAAAAAATCTAAATGAGGGCAGCCTAAAGGTGTTGTGTGATATTGATCCAGCAATACTGCCACACAGAGCTTACTCTCTCCCAAGCACAGACCCTCCTTCCTTTGTTGTCCTTCATTTTTCACAGCCTTGGGGGTGACATCACCATCACGGGCCAATTATCCATGAGGAGGGTCCGACCAATGTTCCCCAACATAGCCAGAAAGAAAACCAGCCTCAGTGTCTCACAGATTAGATAGTTCTGCAACTGTAAATACTCTGTAGCACATAAAATGGTAAAAGCTGAAGCTAATCTACAGTCTGGCCCTCACTGGCTAGAACACAATGGTAGCAAGCTTCAGCAAGCCTGTCTCAAGGTCCCACCCAGGAGCAGACCAGCAAAATGAGCTGGTGTGAGGGGGTTCCCTCCCAGTGGGCAGTATGGAAAGTGACATGTAATTAACTATGAAGAAGAAGCCCCCTGCTCCCCAGTGTCACCCAGCCAGTGGACCCTGTCAGCTCCAATCTCGCTCATGTCCACCCTGGCTCGGCCTATTGCCCACACCTTCCTGCCTGAAATATAGTTACGACTACCATATTGATGCACGAAGGGGAGCAAGAAATATCTGAAAATTGCATAATAAAGATACAATATACTAAGAACTAATTACAACAAGGATCATGCTAAATTAACCTAATTTAAAGATTACAGAAAAATATGCCTTTACTGTCTACGAATTTAGGATTTGCAAGTGGCGCAGCAGCAATGAGCAGCAATGTCTGAAACCCAGTGCTTTCTCCATTAGGACAGGCCACCTTCAAAGTGTTGTGGGCCAGATTAGAGGGATTAAGAGGCTTCTAAAAGGACTCACGCTGTTCTGGAGGAAGTCCCACAAGGAAGAGTGCTGAAAGAGACATTTTTACCTGTTTTCACCACCCAAGTAAACCCAAGAGCTCAGATACACAGTCGGGTGCCAGTGCGTGCCCACGCACACACTCTCCCATACACGCTTTCACTCTCTTTTTCTGTTTCCCTTTTTCTCCCACACACATTAGTATATGAAACCACCAAGAACAAAACAAGCTGGTCCAGCTCTTTTGCCTTGGGTCCGTCAAGACCCCATAATGTCCATTCCAAGTTCTTTGTTTGATTTTTTCTTCCTCTTCTTTCCAGACACATTATGTAGACAAGAAGGATAGATTTGGCTCAAGTGCAAATCTTTTTAAACATTTCAGCTTCACTGCAACTCTCAATCACAAGCAGTCTCAATGGCTTGACCATGACTGAGAGAACCACCCCATCTCGCACGAATACAGTGGCAGATGGAGACTGCTCCACCTCTGCCTCTATGAGCGCTAACTCGAGGCCACCAAGAGACTCAATGCAGGTCTTTGTCGCCCTCATTTTCAGTCACTTTCAGTTGTTTCCCAACAAACAGGAAAAAAATAAAGAGAGAAACTCACTACAAAAGCAATTGGATTTGGATTTTTCCCAGCGGATAAAACAATGCGAGAGGGAGGAAGGGCTAGCTTATCTTTGTGTGTGAAATGCATACAGACACATGCATGTCCTCCTGTACATCTTTCTGAGGCAACTGTCGAACTTGTTAAAAAAAACTTAAAATACATATCATTCATTGTAACCATCCAGATGGCAGGTAAAATATTATTAAAAACAAATTAAGATGGCTAAAACTATGCTTGAGCTAGCACCTATTCAGACCTGATACT
Organism: Poropuntius huangchuchieni; assembly: GCA_004124795.1. Classification (NCBI taxonomy): domain Eukaryota; kingdom Metazoa; phylum Chordata; class Actinopteri; order Cypriniformes; family Cyprinidae; genus Poropuntius; species Poropuntius huangchuchieni. The sequence goes on along the minus strand of SCHK01192310.1, from coordinate 421 downwards.
TCTGTCAGCATTGACATAAATTTCCACCGGTTCTGGCATTTAGGTCCTGGCCATTTCCATATGTATAGCCTTCCCTGTACTAATTATGCTAATCAGCCCTAGTGTTGGCTGCTGTGAAAAATAACCACATTAGGCACTCCACTGGTTGCTAATGCAGCTTAATGTGTGGTTGAAACATACATTCATCCCATGGTGAAAGGCAAAATTTTTCCACGTTGCTGGTTTCATTCAAACTGGAAATGAATTTATTGAGCCCAGAAACCATTTCTTTTCCACCACGTACTAAGAAAATGTTTTTTACCCAAACCAAAAGGACAAACTGTTGGGAAGGACAAAAAGGAGACTTTTTTTCCCCCCAAAAAAGTGACCAGTTTCTGTTTTTTTTTTTTTAAGCACGGATCAAAGAAAATGACCCTCATTG
>SCHK01192176.1:11472-25902 GCA_004124795.1 Poropuntius huangchuchieni | reverse complement strand
TGAGTAAATGATCACAGAATTTTCATTTTTGGGTGAACTATTTCTTTAAGTGTGTAATAATGTGCACAAAACAGGAAAGTCTGAGAAAGTAAAGAGGGTCAGTTTTACTTTCACGTTGACTTTAATACTTGTTCAAGGTAGTTTAGCTTATAGAAATTCTGAAACATCAGAAGAAGTTCTGTACACGTAGAGGAAGGTGTTTGATATGCAGTCACAGTTTACTGTTTTGTCGCGGGACAATCGCAGATTTTTGTGTAAGGCAAGACTAATCTGAAACACTGAAACTCATATTTGTATCTCAAACAACATTTCTTCCCTCTGTGTTATGATGAAAACATCGAAAAACAAATGAATTACATTTTTGCATATTTTCATGACAATTAAGCACATTTGACCCAATTTCCATTTATACACCATAACAAAAATCACTGTAATGAGAAAAAAGTAATGACATTCAAATATTGTGCAAATTAAATTGTGCGAATTGAAATAAAAACATTGTTCTACAGTAAAAATTACTGTATTGCAGTAATGAGAATTATCATTGAGAATAATGGAAATTGCACAAAAAAAGGAAAATACATTGTCAAAGAGAATTTGTGGAGAAAATGTTCTTAATCATCATGAAAAAAATGGCCACAATTCGGAATTAGGCTTCTTTTTTTGTGAATGTAACCTGAACATCTAACCTGGAGTTTTCTCATTGTTCATCCAAAATATGTAATCTTTGTCTTTTTTTTTTCATTAATACATCCCATTTCATCAACGCAGAAACCACACTCCCAACCAAGTATGAAAAAAATATAATATAAAGAATAATTATTTTTACATAAAATCATTTACAGGCAAAAGTCAAAAACAAAAATGCTTCACATAAGTACAAAATAAATAAAATATAATTATAAGTTAAATATCTTAAAGATTACAATTCTTATTCCAAAAAATAAATTAATTAATTAATTCCAAACTTCAATTATTTTTGGGACTTTACGCTCAAAAATGGAATTGATTGGAAGATTTTTGTTGACAAATTCACGGCATTGAGTCTAGTGTGCAAAGTCTCCCATGGGAGAAGGGACTGACGGTGCAATAATGAACGCAAACAAAAAGGATGCTGGGATAGGATCTCTATAGGGATAAATAGATTTAATCATTTATGTACGATAAAAGGAAGAAGAAATGTGGGTTTTAGTGAGGTGACTCATGTTTATCTCTGTTAAACATTATTTTCCTCCCCTCGTCTCCTTCTCTCCATCCTGTCCCCTCCCGTCTTTCCTCTTTTCCCCACTGATAGCGCATATGAGTCTAGAGGGAGTTGCTGCTAATAGGAGACATTTGTCCTGTAATGAAATATATATTACACTATAGCAGTTGTACAACCCGAAGCTTGAGTACTACATTAGTGCGTCCACTCAGTAGTAAAACATGGCGAACGAGAAATAGAGAAAGAAAGGTCGTAATTCAGCCCGCACCATCATAATCGGCCACTCTGCGTAATTAAGCTCCTGTAAGAAACGCAAGCTGACGGTACTGAGGCACAGCCTCGTCTCAAATGTTTCCATCTAGCCCACAATAGCAAATAACGTCTACAACCTGGAGGATATGGGTGTTGATTTTGTGGTGGACACAGGTGCAGAAAACAGACACGCTGGTTGTGACGTCACAAAATGATAAAGGCTTAGCTTATTATTAATAAGGTTATGCACAAATAATTGAACATTATCTTATAATCGGGTCAGTAGTAGAGTATCTGCTCAAGTCAAAAGTAAAATGTGACATTATGCGTAGAAATGTCCAAAATTCGTTCACCAGATCGCTACTCATACTAGCAAAATGAAAACCCTTGCTTGACAATTGGGGACTCATCCACTGCACTTGTCATGACCCTGCTGCAAGCCATTTCATAAAGTGATAGGATAAAATTGGTGGAAATGGAGGGATAAAAATTGGTCATGGCAAAAGTGGTGGGGACGTGTCCCACTATAAATAACGCCTATGACCCAGACACATTTTAGTAAGTTACTTCTCCATTTCAGATGAGTTCAGGAGCAACAACATCCTGTCAGCATCCAGAAGCTTTTAATTAGAGTCTCTCAACTGTGAAACTACGTTGGTAACGTCCAGTTCTATAAACACACATGAATACGTATAGATATAGTCACAGTTTCTCACTGTTGATCACCATGCTAATTTCAGGTTCTGTGCTTTGTATCAGATTTAGGATGAAACAGGTGGGAGCCAACAGGACCAAATCCATCTGATGGACAGAAAAGGTGTTTATTTGTAAATGGTCATTGTTTATGGAGCTGCTGTTTCCTCTTTGTTGTTAAGAAGGAACGGCCTTCCTCAAGTCCCCAATGCATTTTTCCCAAACTGGAATTTACAGGTGTGAACTTGCTCCAGGTGTTGAGGATGGTTGAAAATTTGATTCTTGGTGACTAAACTATAGTCACTTCAGTGTGGCTCTATCCATTCAATCCATTTTTGTTCAGAAATACATTATTTGTAGTCATTGTACATGGACAAGATCCCATTTCCATTTTATATTGAGAAGAGGTGGGGTTGGCGAGCAGGTGGACAAGGAAGGAGATGTTAAAGCTGTAGAAGAAAGAGATTTCGGGTGGGATGGAGGAGAGGGCAGTTTCAGGAATCCACTCGCAGTCCCACACGCGGCACGTGCTCTTTTATCCCAGGATGTCCAGATACACCGGTGATGCCTTGGCCAGGTTGAGGAGCAGGTTATGGATCTCTTTAATGTTGAGTCGGGTGTGTGGTTCTCTCTGCCAGCATCCCAGCATCAAGTCATACACCTCCTTTGGACAGGTTCGGGGTCGCTGCAGGACACGACCTTGGGTGATGCACTCAATCACCTACAAAAGAGTAAGAAGTGAAAAGTCAAACCAACAGGTAAAATGTGACAAAGTTCAAGTGGTTTGAAGTTTTTATAGTGTAGACTTGTCAGGAGAGTCCAAACCATTTCCTGCAGTGCCACTGTCTTGCAGAGTTTAGTTGCAGAGCTTCATCGCTAATTAAACACACCGGAACCAGCTAATCAAGGTCACTAGATTCACTAGCAACTTCTAGGCAATGGAGTTGGAGCTGTCTGGAACTGAAATCTACAAGATGTTGGCCCTCCAGGATCAGGATTGGACACCCCCCCTGCTGAAAAAACAGCGTATGCTGGTGAGGTATGTTTTGATGCTGGAATGCTGGTTTATGCTGGTTTTTTACTGGTTTATGCTGGTCCTTTGGTGGTTTGTGCTGGTCCTTTGCTGGTTTACANGAGGTATGTTTTGATGCTGGAATGCTGGTTTATGCTGGTTTTTTACTGGTTTATGCTGGTCCTTTGGTGGTTTGTGCTGGTCCTTTGCTGGTTTACACTGGTCCTTTTGCTGGTTTAAGCTGGTCCTTTGCCAGCACATGACCACCATAAACCAGCAAAGGACCAGCATAAACCAGAAACAAACCAGCATAAACAAGCATCCCAGCATCAAAACATACCTAACCAGCATACACTGTTTTTTTCAGCAGGCCTGCATTATGTTACTGAATACATGCACTATTTTATGAGAAATCTGAGATTTGAATGGATGTAGGGCTTGTTAAGTGGTTGCTTAGTTGTTCTAAGTGGTTTCTAAGGTTCTTCTGGTTAGTTATGATGTTGTGGTCCCAGGGCAGATGTGTAGAGTCCTTTAGAGTTTAGCTCCAACTTGCTCCAATATATCTGCCTGGAAGTGTCTAGTAATTCTGTGGACCTCCGATAACTGGTTCAGGTGTGTTTGGAACACAGAGTTGGAGTTGAGAACTGGAGAACTGGAGTTGGAGCTAAAGTCCAGGATAGTGATAGTGCACAGTTTTGTACCCTTTAGGTCCTTATATCTACACTTTAGATGTGCATTTAAAGTACCAATATGTACCTTTTGAAAAGATACCACACAATGACAGTTTTTATACCTATATTTGTGAGAGTGTAGGGTGTTCAGGATGGTCTAGACCAGGGGTGGGGAACGTTGATCCTGGAGGGCCGGTGTCCCTACAAGGTTTAGCTCCAACCCTAACAAACACACCTGAACCAGCTAATCAAGGTCTTCAGGATGCAGTTAGGTATTTTTTTCCCAGGGTTTTCAGGGTTGGAGCTAAACTCTGCAGGAGAGTGGCCCTCCAGGATCAACTTTCCCCACCCTGGTCTAGACTCTAGAGAGACTCTACAAAGACAATATGCCAGATTTCTAGAAAGACAAGTAGCACCCTTCCTGGAGAGATGGATGTCTCTCTTTAGCAGGTCAGGTCTATCCCAAGAACTTGGCCAATTTTTTATGAATCCTATGCTATTCTGTGGACACCAGCCTTTAGGAAGAGTTCAGAATTGCTCAGGGGTCTCCTAGTTACTTGTTCGTGTATTCTGTGTGGTTGCTCTGGTGTTCTGTATGGTTGCTAATGTGTTCAAGTTGTTTGTTTGGGTGTTCTGGGTGGTCTCTAGGGCAGGGGTAGACAACCTTTTTCCTGGAAGTCTACCTTTCTGCAGACTTCAGTTCCAACCTGCTCCAACAGACATGCTTGTGATTTTCAAATGATCCTGGAGACATTGATTAGCTGGTTCAGGGAACAGTTGCATAAACTGCTTAGACTAGTCTTAAAAAGTAAGTCTTTTTGTTTTCTTCAAAACTGGTCATAAATTTAATTTCAGTTACAAAAAGGTATATTGGTTTAATTTGAATCTCAAAAGTAAGACTGATTACCCCTTGGCTAACTGCTAGCTGGTTGAATGAGTTCTTAAGGCACAGCCTTACCAAAGTGGATGTGTTTATGCAACTGGCCCCAGTTTGATTAGAGTTGGAGCTGAACTCTGCAGGACGAATCAAATTTAGTAGTTGGATCAAACTTGTTGGCTCATGAATTAAAAAAATAAACAAAAGTGTTGCAGAGGGGGCTCCTCCCCAAAAAAAGGCATTTTGTGGAGATGGCATTGGTGTGAAGATGTTATATGGTATCAGTACCTCATTATTTGACAGCTGATACCAGGGCTGTTTCCCGTAGGTAAAGATCTCCCACAGCACCACTCCCAAACTCCAGACATCACTCTCTGTGGTGAACTTCCTGTACATGATACTTTCAGGTGGCATCCAGCGGATTGGCAGCATAGTGTGACCTCCAACCTATACATGTAAAACAGTAAGTGCACATTGAGTCATCCAACATATTAAGTCATGATACTGATATAGGTGACGTGAGTATGAATCTGTCAAATCAACAAATGGCCAAACAATGTAATTAATTATAAAAACAAACGGCACTGAATATTGTATATGTTAAACTGCGGTTTGACATTAAGATGTCCAGGTGTGCTCAAATCGACAAAACAGAAGATACACAAAACCAAGCTACTCTAGCAAAACTCCCTGCATCTGACAGGTGCTAATGGATAAGATCCATACAGACTTTTAGAGCAAGAGTAGACAGTCAACAGTTTGTTACAATTGGAGCATTGTTCAGTCTAAAAAGCTCTCAGGCAAATGCTGACAGTGTTTCCAGTTCAGGACCTCAGATGGTGCCGTAAGTTGCGCCTCTCAGGATTTGGATGCTGTAAGCTTGGGGAGTTGGTCTGGCCTGGAGCTCAACCCCAAAACCAATCATTTCATTTATTAGCTTTCTCCATAATGCGCTGCCTCTGAAATATTAATTATGAGATTGTGGTCCAGTATGTGGATTAGTCTCAGATTAATTGGTTTAACATACTGGACTCATCAAATATTAAGGTCAAAAGCTTTTAGGCTTTTCACTGGTCCCATAGTGGAACTACAGACTGGAAGGGTCACTTAAAAAATGGTCTATCACACAAGCGCTATTAGAAACCTTTTTCCCTTGCAATCGAACACACACACACACACACATGCTCATCCACAAAACAACATCCTGCTAAAAGCTCAGGCCAGTTTGCACCAGTTTAAATTTCTCTTAACTGGTTTTAGGTGGACAATTACTGGCAAAGCCGGATATTGTTGCAGGCCAGTTCAAGGCTGTAGGCTTGGTTTTAACTGCCTTTTAAAGAGTATGTGTGTATGTACATTATTAAGTACAGGAGAATAGAGCTCAATGATTTTCATGATGTAACACTTTCCTAAAGTCAACATGAAAAGATGAACTTTACTGAAGTAAAAGTCGTAGTTAATAGATAGTTAATAGTAAGAATTGGTCCCCAAACTAAAACTAATATATGCAGATAAAGAAGGACGACATAGGTGGAAAAGTCTTCATGAGGATCATTAACTATGTTTACAAAGCTTCTGAATATTATGCATTATAATGAGTTATAATGCATTAATGTGGCTTCATAAGAAGTTCTGTGGTTATACGACATGCTTTCACAACAGAACTCCACCCATCAGCCTCTGCCTGACCAGCTGTTTCTATGGAAACTGATGTTCTATAGGCCTAATCAATGGCGTACACACACACACACACACACACACACACACACAAATCCACTGACCTGCATTTGAATCTCAATGGAAGCTCGTATAATGGAGATGTGTCATGATATTCATCAGTATTCAGAGATAAATGAACTCAAATGAACTTCAGTGAAGAGAGTTATCTAATCGCACATCTCTGCATTTATAAACATCATTCAACCCATATTCAGTCACTGGATAGATGATTCACGCTGAATGTATGAATGGAACACAATAAACGAACATCATGCTATCAAAGAATAAATTAAATCGTCAGTCTCTCTTCGAATGCTTTATATTACAATGTGTATGGTTTGGTTTCTTGACTTTATTCTCTAGCCATTATTTTTCTGTATCTTTCGGTTTGTTTTTTACTTTTTATCCCTAACTTAGGCCCCTCTCCTTCTCGGTAGGCCCTCATGCTGAATATGGGGGTGAATACTAATGAGAGATCTTTAATGACTTTTTCAGTTTCTGTCTGACAGCGCAAGCGCTCTATTCTTTTTCTTTGCTGTTGCCATAGAAACCCCTCTTTCCTGTTCCCACGCCACTTTCCTCCCTGACTCCTAATCTGGGAGAGACATACTGACGGTAGTGAATCAGGACACACACACACACACACACACATACACACACACACAGAAATTCTGCTGACATCATACAGGAAGATAGCCGGTAGGGTCAAGGTGTTCGAATAGCTGGTATTTAGTGATCAGTAGACAGTGTATAGCAAAGAACATGAGAAGCATATTGATTTATACATATACTGGGAAAAGGACTTGAATACCACCTTTAAGTGTCCTTGTGAAGTCAGCATTAATTTACGACTAATGAAACTGTAACAGAATGGATTAATAAATCTGAATCTGTGGGCAGCGAAAGGCTTCCTAATACTGACATAATCTTGCATATATATATATATATATATATATCCACATTTTACATTAATTTCTGAAGGATGACTGGAGTAATATGGGTAATGGCTGCTAAAAAAACCAATAACATAATTACTAATGTAAAGATAAATGGAATTTATAATTTAAGAATCCAAAAACATTTTGCGGGCAAAAGCTCAGTCAAACTAGAAAGCAAATCTTACCCGATAGTAATCCGTACTGTAGACGTCTCGGGACATCCCAAAGTCACCGATCTTCACCAGGAGATTCTCCCCGACTAGGCAGTTTCGTGTGGCCAGGTCTCTGTGAACAAAGTGCTGGGAAGCCAGATACACCATGCCTGCGGCGATCTGCTGTGCAATATGCAGCATCTGAGACTGAGTGAGCTCTGCCTGCTGCTGCACCTGTCCATCAGCCATCAGGACTGCATCAGGACCATGAGCCCTACGGGCGGACAGACAAAAATTAATGACCTCAACCAGACCACAATTCACAAACATTCATCTTAGAGTCAGAGACTGGCCCTAAGCACCATGGTACATCATTTGGGTTTAAGAGAGAATGTGTTTACCAATTACAAGTTCAAACTTGCTTAGCAGGAGTGAAATTACTATGCTTTGACTGGCTGATTTCCTTTGTATTAGATTTTTATATATGAAAAATTATGTGTAATTATTGACTTACAAGGACAAAGCAATTATAGAAAAGATGTGACTAAGCACTATTGGTTTCCAATACAAATATACACACAGACAAGTACCTAAGGAACTTATTGAGGTCGCCGTGTTTCATGTACTCAAACACCATGATAAGGGGATCGCTCTCCACACACACGCCGTAGAATGTGACGATGTGTTCATGCTGCAGATTGGTCAACAACTCAGCCTCACGATGGAAGTCCTTCCTGGCATTCTCACTGGCCTCTTTCAAAGTCTAAAACCACAGAATATGTACAAATACACTGAGTATACTGACAACCTAAAGTTTAGAATGCCAGCATCAACACTAAATTTAACAGCCAACCTTGACAGCCACTAAGATCTTCTCCTGGTCTGTGGACAGGTTGTAGCATTCGGCCAGAAACACTTTCCCAAACGCTCCTTCTCCAAGTTCCCTCTTCAGTACAATGTTGTGCCTCTTAATGTGCTGAACAACTGTTGAAAGAATGCAATACAATTACACATTTCTGTTATTCTTATGAAAATTATTCACAAGAAAGAATGTATTGGTCATTCTCTGGAGCCATATATTCAATAGGATACTCTAATTAGTCATTTGTTAAGACACTGGTGCCATGACCTGGACTGGTGCCGTGACCCGGGTGGGAGTGTGTGTTACCGAGGCCAGTTAGTAAGAGCTGCACAGGTAAACCTCACTCCCCTGTCCTCAAGAGGCTCACTAGGAACTGACACTAGATGCTGTGGTCTTTAAAGCACTTGTTAGCAAAACCTGCCTCCAATGCCCATAACAATGACCCGCATTGGTGCCATGACCCGGGTGGGAGTGAGTGTTACTGAGGCCAGATGCTAAGAGTTGCACAGGTAAACCTCAGATCTCTGTCCTCTGAGAAGAGGCCTCCCATGCTGGTTTGAATTGCTCAGAGTAGTGCAATAGGACCAGTTGTTAAACAAAAAAATCGACTACACTCTAAAATCAAACCAAGCAAGAGTTGAGACTTTTGGGTAAAGAAGCTGTTGACTTGACTCAATTTGGGTTGATTATCATTCATAATCACCGACCCAATAGTGGTGGGTTGCGAGTGTGCCGATACTACTTTGCCTATTCATGTCCGTGGTGCTTGTGACAGGAATATGTGTGGAAAATAAGAAGAGTTATTTAAGGCAGAGAGGAGAGAGAACTTTTAAAATACCTGCAGCAAGAAGCGGGTTCTTTTTAAACTGGAGTGTTTTTTCTCAAACCAGAATCACTTGAGCGGTGAGTCGTAATGGCACTTGAGAAAAGGGACTAAAATGCTTTAAAAGGAGAGGGTAAAAAAGTGATGTAAGAAAAATAAATGAAAAAGTAAATGAAATAACTGGTCAAATTTGGTCTTAAACATAAGTTACATTTTTCTTCAACAATGTTTAATGTAATGTTTAAAAGGCAATTTCATTTAACTGTATGAGTTGTATAACTGTTGATTTGCCATTCATCTCTGCACTGTTGTACACATTGTTTTTACTTATATCTATATTTCTGCAAGTTTCTGGGGACTCTTGCTTATCAATACATTTTAATTCCTTTGCTGTTACTGTAGAGTGTGTTAAAGTGACTTTAATTTTCAACTTTTTTCATCTGAACCCAGCAGTATAATATATTTTAAACAAAAATTTATTAAAAAAAAAAAAATGCGCTAGTGTGCAGGGTCAAACTTTTAACCCCAAGCAGTTGGGTCAGTACAACCCAGTGCTGAGTTTGTCCCTTTTGACTCATCGTTGGCTTGCCAAAATTACCCAAATTTGATTGTTTTTAAGCCAACATTTTTTGGAGAGCACTTGGTTCTAATTTCTACTTTCATGTTACACAGTTAAAATAAGAGCCTACACATCTGGAAAACATGAAAGTGAGTAAATAATGAAAAAAATGTGGAATAAACTATCCCTTTAAGGTCATTTTGTACTGCCCTTCAACTCTGTAACCTTCAATCCCAAAACAGTGTAATGGGATTGAAGCCAAACATGGTTGATCTAGGTCGTGACTGTGGAGCTTGAAATTGTGTGTCACAAGGTTGGAGACCCAAGTCTTGAAGACTTTGAAAGCTGGAGACTCAGTGGGGTGTTGAAGTGAGGAAACATAAGGAACTTAACTTAAGATGCCTGAAAAAAATATTAAACTAAGTAATGGTGTCAGTAACAGGAGAATCAGGAACATTTTTTCAAACAGGAAACTTGAACAAGGTCCTCAGGAACAGGTAATTCTGGAATGGCCAATGCAGGAATCTCACAGAGTAGAGCAGCCTCAATGGTATAACTCAGCAATGGAAACTCAGGGATATGAGCAGCCTTAGGTGCTGGACTGCTCTGGTGTGCGTCTGTCAAAACGGCAAACGTTCCAGAGTGATGTGGATGTATTCCATCAATGTGAGTTTTCTCTTTTCTTGTAAATCCACAATCATAAAAAATATTTTACGTGAATCCAGATGGATTTGAGACAGTTCAAAGGATTTGCTATTTCATAAAAACTCTAAAAAAGTAATCTAAATTGGACATGACCTGCCTGGCAGAGTACAGAACTAAATAGCTGTTCGAGCCACAGCTTTAAGGATCTTCTGTAATGTAAGTCTCATGACTGATGTCACATGGACTATTTTATCTTGAACGTGTCAGTTGCATTTTACCTTGAACGTGTCAGTTGCATTGCTGTCTATGGAGGGTCAGAAAGCTCTTGGATTTCATCAAAAATATCTTAATTTGTGTTCCAAAGATGAAAGAAGGTTTGGAAAGACCCGAGGGTGAGTAATTAATGACAGAATTTCCATTTCTGGTTGAACTACCAGGTTGGACATCAGATGCCCATTTTCCACAAATTGGTATGATTCTTTAGGTCTTCATGAAAAGTCTGTAACATACTTTGGTTACGACTGGGGGGGGGTGGCAGTTTTGGCCTAATGGTTTGAGAGTCGGACTTGTAACCCGAAGGTTGCAGGTTTAAGTCTCCGGTCTGGCAGGGATTGTAGGTCGGGGGAGTGAATAACCAGAGCTCTCCACCATTAATACCACAACTGAGGAGGTATTGCTGCTCCCTATCTTGTGCAGCCTATGTTTGCATGCATGTAAATATAGGTTATGATTTCCTTTTTAAATCATTATGCAATAAAACATGTCTACATAAAACAACTTCAAATATGGCAAGGCATGTATTGTCTTTGATCAAAACTCCTGAGATTAGAAAGAGCAACCACTGAGCAATAAAATATCCTTATAGATTGCAGCAAGACAATAAGGAGATATTCTATGTTTCTTTAACCACATTGTCAGTTTTGTCTCTTTTTCTCCTCAAATATTTCTCATGTCTCATTTGTGTCTACTTCTATTTTTCCTAAGGAATTTTAGAAGAAACATCTGAAATGCTGTTAATACTAAAATGAGAGATATATGAGAATCCCATCTAAAGCCCTAAACACACTGCACAATTTTCAGCTGTCCCAGATGAAATATTGGCATCATAAAACAATCGTGGCGATTTCTGTGATCGTGGCTTCTAATTGGTACAGTGAAAGTGGTTCAAAGATGGCCATTGTCATGGTCTTGTGACCAAAGATAGCCTACGATACAGCATGATCATTGCAAAGTGTGTTTGCTGGTATGATCCACGTTTGCTGACCAACCAATAAAAATGCGACATGACATCAACGCGACATGGCGCTAAAACATAAAACTGAATAATAGGATTGCTAAAATCATGCAGTGTGTTTTGGGTTTGAGTCTTATGAGCTTAGAAAAAGCAACCACTGAACAATATATTTTTTTCCTATGGGACATTTATGTGCAAAAATCATGTAAAAGTGAATTTTGCATCTGATGACCCTTTTAAGATAAAAAGAGAGCATCTGCCACACAAACTCAATTAGTAAAAGACTAGGACTCGACTCTGACTTGATGAGATGGACTCAGGCCCAGCACTTCAATAGTGTGTAATTTTATACCTTACCTGAACAAATCAACACTAAAGATAAGTAATCAAAGAAACTGACTCAGTCTAAATCTAGACAGGGTGAGTATGTAGGATTGGTATTGTTAGGATTACAGCAATAAGAGATGCTATGCAACTGGACAGTTAAGTACAGACACTCTGACAGATGTTAGTGCTTTAGTCATGGTAAATTGAGCAATTTCAGATAAGTGACAAGTTTTAAGCCTGATATGTAGGGATTGAGTAGACTGTTCTTGTGAGAACCCAATGGAAAAATGATATTACATAGAGCATAGGTCTCCAACCTTGCTCCCAAGAGCTACCATCCTGCAGATTTCAGCTCCAATCCAGCACACCTGAAGCAGCTAATCAAGGTGTTCAGGGTCGCTTGATAATTACAGGGAGGTGTTGGAACTGAAGTCTGCAGGACTGTAGCTCTTCAGGAGCAGGGCTGGAGATCCTGGTTTGAGGTTTCTCTTTCAAAGCATGGAGATATAACTTGTCTACCTCATTGGATCCCAATCCTGGTTCTGGAGAACCTCTAACATCACACATTTTTGATGTCTCTCTTATCTGACACGCATTTGAGGTCTTGGACGAGCCATTGCTAATGAGCAGATGAGTTGAATTAGTTGTGTTTGTTTATGGAGAAATCTAAAATGTGGAGGTTCTCCAGGTTTGGGAACCACTGGTCTACCTAATCAAACACACCTGATTTAACTCATCAGCTGGTTAAGTAGAGACTCATCATTCACTTGACATTTAAGAAATTTAAATCAAATCAATCAACTAATAGCTGAAATCAAATATAGCGACACTTCAATGACATCAAACACTGACATTATTGACGTGTCACCGTATTTGATTCAAAGGTGATACAAAGTGATCGTAACACTTCCAAACTCTTGGATTAAACTGCTGGATATTGTTACTTTTACACTACTTTTAGGATCTTTTTTTGTGGTTGAAACTTTTGGACCCCATTGACTTTCATTGTATGGACAGCTGAAACATTCTTCTAAATATCTTGTTTTGTGTTCTATAGACATCCCGATGTTTTTACTACACAATGGGTGTCTGCAAGCTTCATTTATGAGACACATGTAATTCCGGACACTGGACATAATTTAATAAAAGGTGTACTAGAGATTATTTCAGATATGGTGGAAAAGAAATGTTTCTCATCCCAGGCGTCCCTTAAGAGAGTGAGGACAGTCCAGAGATAAGACGAGATTAATCAGGCGCTTAGTGTGCTGGAGGAGAGAGAGATAAAGAGAGAGAGAGAGAAGATTTTGAACAGACACTGCGCTCTTAGAGATTTGTCCTTAATGTGATTAAGAAATGCTTTTGAAGAAAAACTAGCCAGTCAGCTGATTACATTAGCGAGAGCTAGATGATGAGGCTGCATCGATCTACAGTAACTCACTGTACACCATAACCCTATATTAAAAGTAACCAGAGTGAGGAGGAAAGCACACAGTGAACAGAAAAATGAGAGGCAAGTGAAGAGGGCTATAAAAATAAATATTTAAGATGCTGTTTGTGTATGCAGATATGTTCACAAATGAATAAATCTGTCAAATACTGTAAATGTCCCAGTTTTAAAATAAATAAATTAGAAATTATATTTTGCTGGAAGAAAATGATGCCTAGCATACTTTCTACCCAACATCCCATTACCAGAATGTGAAAAAAAGTCATGCTCATTACTATAATGTAAAAAAAAGTATATTATTTAAATTGTAAATTATTTATTGTTTTTAATGCTGTTTTTTTATATATGTAATTGAATTAAAGTGCATTTCTCAAATTACATTGTGTTTACATACATAAAATAGACAGGCTTAATTTTCTTTATAAACATATATGGGTTCCCCCATAAACAATATGGGTTAAAGTTTGGAATAATTATGATTTATTTAACGTTTTTGAATAATGTCTCTTATTCTCACCAAAGCTGCATTTATTTGATTAAAAATGCAGTAAACAGCAATACTGTGAAATATTATTAAAACTGATTTCTATTATAAATGTAATTTATTCCTGCGATGTTAAAGCTGAATTTTCACCATCATTACTTCAGTGTCATGTGATCTTTTTTAATATGCTGATTTACAAATCATTCTATTATGCTGATTTACGTACCCCAAACTTTTGTAGTAAAAATATTAGTATTAAGCAGAACAACTGTTTTTAACATTCATAATTATCAGAAATATTTCTTGAGCAGCAAATCAGCATATTATTATGATTTCTGAAGGATCATGTGACACTGAAGAAGACTGGAGTAATGATGCTGAAAATTCAGCTTTACCATCACAGGAATAAATTACATGATAAAATATTTTCACATAGAAAACCGTTCTTTTAAATTGTAATAATATTTTACAACATTACTGTTTTTTTCTGTATTTTGCCTAATTAAAAAATTGAATCATTCTAAAGATTTG
>SCHK01192176.1:0-11414 GCA_004124795.1 Poropuntius huangchuchieni | reverse complement strand
TGTGTGTGTGTGTGTGTGTGTGTGTGTGTGTGTGCAGATATATCACTAGGACATATCACTACAGATATATCACTAGGATAACATATAGTTTCATAAGACACAAATGTAGAAGCGGAGAGAGTCAGACTCACATGTATCAGATTTGAGCAGACTGTTGGTGCTGCGGAAGTACTGTGGGTTCTCTATGACGGGAATCTTGGTCATGCCAATGATGACGGCGTCCGCGTTCATGTCAGAGGACGAGGGTGTGTTAGAGCCGTTGGACACGTGATGAAGAGGACTGGCAGAGTCATCGTCATTACTGATGACTGATGAAGGACCTGTGTCAAAGACAAAGACTTGCACTCAGAACCATTGTATTTAAAGGCTGTTTATGGCAAGAGTGTACTGCTATTAAAATGCAATTTGCATCTGTATCAGCAATTTTGCGCCATCCTGTCCCAATGTTTTGCAAGGAAAATGTAATATTCGGTGCCACAATAAACAATCCACGCTTGGCCACGCTTTTAAACAAAATTAAACACAACAAAAATATCAATAAAAATCACAAATTGAATTAAAAACATCAAAGCAAGGTCTCTTAGGGACAGCATGCTGATTTGAAACGACTGACACAATTCCAGTTTAAAGTCAAATGATTTGGCAGAATCAGAAAGGCAAAATGTTTAAACATAAAGGGAAACAGCGGGGGGCTTCCTGTCGGACAGGATATTTGTACAGTGGGGAACACACTCAAAATTTGGGACTGGATATAAATAGAAAGGTTTAGGATTCTGAACGCTAATTTACCAAGTAAACTGCATGACATGAAAAGAATATGACACTTAAAATGATGTGCTATTTCCTGGTCACTAATCAAATAAGTAAATAAGTAATGTGAACTCTTTTGTACAGAGGGTTAGATGTTCTTGATTCCGTTAAAGCACAAGATGCTCTTTGGCTCATTCTCAAGTCATGCCGGAGAACACGATCATCAGGATTAACACAAAGTCCATGGAGCTCAAGTGCCGCTGTCATTAAAGCAAAAGGGAACATAACTAATAAATACTACAGACAAGAGCTTCAGAATGACAGAAAGTGTTCAGCCAAGCCAGAATCAATCAAAGGTTAAAATCTGTTTTCTGTTGTAACTGGAATAAAGCACAGGCAACCAACTAAAAGAAACAAGAAGTGCAAATTTAAACATCTTGAAGTGCCAAAGAAAGATCAAAAATGTTTAAAAGAATTGCCATCAAGGGTGTAGTTATTCCATTTACATGAAGTACGGAATGTTTAACAACACATCTATCATGAATTATTCCCAGGAAAATAGACTTTAGGGGAAAAAAGGCATTTTTAGATGGTCATACAGTTTTACATGTATTCAAATATTGCACATTAGTGTTGCGTATATTATGTATTGATTTTTTTATTGATTTTTAATTTGTATTTATTCATTTATTTTTTTAATTTGTATTTATTTATTTATTTATTTATTTTTTGGAGGCATCACTGCAATATGTCCTACTTAACTTCAGAGTTCATGTTGACATCTAGTGTAATATCATCACTGACGGACAGAACAACAATGACATTAAGGCAAGAACACGGTTGATTAATCAGTACATTAAGACCATTAAGACAATTTTGTTTTATATAACAAGCTTTCTAAAAATATGTTTACATAATCTATACTGTAATTAAATAAGCATTTGCATACATTTTCAGAACAGAAAATTGAACATTGGAGTAAGCCAGATTCAAAATCCATGTTTCATTTTGGTGACATATTAGACCTAAAGGTTTTTAAAAAGGGGTTTTTGAATTTTTTCTTTTGATCAGGGGGAAAAAAAAAAAGAATGAAAAAAATGAATTTGTTCAGTCGAACTCTTGACATATTTTGTTACCGTTTTCTAAACTATAGCGAATAAACTGTGATGATGTGAGAAATGAAGGTGTCTGAATAATGTTTGGTTTCATTATACATATATTTCACTAAATATGTGTGTGTGTGTGTGTGTGTGTGTATATATATATATATATATGTATATACACACAGTTTAAATTTAAATGTTATATTAATTAAGAAAATTGTTAACAAAGCACTTTTCTGACTCAGTGACCTTTGCACAACAGTAACCTGAGTTAAACGAGCAGAAGAAGTAGATCATGCTGCAACCAAATATGATCATACTATAATATCTTAACCCCGTGTACCTCAGGCGTATAATTTTATAAATGAAATCTACAAATGCAAATAAACAAAGTGTAATAAAATAAACACTTAAATATGTATTTTGGATGTTTTCTTTCCACTAATCTAAAATCAAGTTATGGAAGCAAAGCTGAAAATCTCAAAACTGACCAGTGCCTGAAAAAACAATGGTTTTGTCTGATAGTGTCTTGCCTTAGGTTCAGTGGTTTGGCCGTCTTTGTACACAAACAGGACATCTGCCAATCACAACCCCATCCATAAAATCAGTCCACACGATTGGTTTATAGGAATGCTGTTCCAGGAACAACACAGGATGTTGATTTTGGAACATTTACTTGTACATGATAAGTTGCACAACAGTAACCCGAGTTAAACAAGCAGAAGAAGTAGATCATGCTGCAACCAAATATGATCATATCTTAACCCCATGTACCTTAGGTGTCAGACGCCACATTTTATCTGAAGCAAATGAAAACAAGGCTGAGAAAGAGACATACAGAAGGGTTATACTGTCCTAAAAGGATAGTTCATCATTCTTTCATCATTTATTCACCCTCATGATGATCCTACAGTTGACTTTAGTTCTTCTGTAAAACACAAAAGAAGATGTCTCTGGTGTTCAATGCTGAAGTCAATGTTGTTTCAGGCAATCTCATGCATGGACTGTTATTATATGGGCAAAAATAGTTCCTCAAAATATCTTCTTTTGTGTTCTGCAGAAGAAATAGCTTGAATTATTGGATAGATTGAGTCATGTTTTGTATGCATCTCAGACCACCTCCTGAGTTTGATTGCTACTCATGTTGAACGCATCTCGGTTGCCATTTACACTTCTTCTTTGCATGAACGGATGGCTATTTCGTAAGCAAAAACACATGACCAAGTATATCCATCATTAAACCTGATTATAATCAAGACCTTAAATCAGAAAATGCTGACTGATTGATAAAAAATATTGTTGAAGCCACTAATTTCAGCCCAAGACCTAAAATCTGATTGTTCTTCGAAGACCAAGAGATCCAGAAACCTGTCTTTCTTTAGTAAATCACATGAACCTTGAAATCATCTTCATTCTTCTCTCTGAGATTGCCAGCTGCACTTCTTCAACTGCGTTATTCATCAGCAAGTAAAAGATGGAGGTTGTCAGGACGCAGCTTGTTGAATGATACAGCAGCAGTAGGTGCATTAACCTCAGTGATATCTGAGAGAAAATAACAGGAAACTGGAGATCGGCCATATTGCGATGACCCCTCTGATGGCGCGCGACAGCTTAAAGCATTTACTAGAAAACCCAAGCGTCTTGTTACTGGCAGAAGTGTCTGTGAAAATAATGACCAACTTTTAGAGGACGTCAACACCGTTTTTACAGCCATTATGACATCATCTGAGCTGGAGAAGATACTGATAGCTGTAGTAATGGAGCAAATGATGCACCCATTGCCAACAATACAGTTCTGCTTCTTGAATTTGATTGGCTGAGCAGCGTTTCAACAGGGCTCATACAATCCAAAGGCAATGGGACTTTTCAATGATTTTGCTTTGTTTGTTTTTTTTCTTCTCATAAATAAATATACACACACTATTGTTCAAAAGCTTGGGTTTGGTAAGATTTTTTAATGCTGCATGTATGTAATCAAAAAACAGTAAAAAATACTTTGAAATATTACTACAGTTTAAAATAACTGTATTTGAATATGTTTTAAAATGTAATATAATACCTGTGATCAAAGCTGAATTTTTTAGCATCATTACTTCAGTTTTCAGTGTCACATTCAGAAATCACTCTAATATACTGAACTAACAGTAAAGTTTATGTATGTACTGTATATATATATATATATATATATATATATATACACCTAATATATCTAGGTTACTCATTTTAGATCATGTATTTTGTCAATTTTTTTAGATTACCTTTAGATTACTTTTTATCTTACCTTTAAACATAAAAGGTACAATATTGATATAAAAAAGCAAAGGCAAAGAAAATATATTCATTTTTTTTTTTTTTATATCAACATCATTAAATGCATTAAACATTACATTAAACCAGGGTTTCCCAAATGGGGCTTAATGTAAGAACTGCAGAGAGTTTATGAGCTTATAAAAAGCTAATAATTAATTAAATCATCAAAACGTAAAATAAAAGATTTAGTTTAACACTTGATTACTGAAATTAGAAATATTTAATTTGTTTACCCGCATTTCAATGTGACCATACACTGACAACAGAGAACTGTAAACATGCAAATGTGTTAAATTATTAAAATATACACTTTCTTAGAGATATTTCAAGTAAATATTAATATTTTATTTCAAATTTTATTTGACAGAAACGTCTTTTAAGCCCTGTATTACATTACACACCCAAAATATTTTTTGTCCAGACTTCCAGAATCAACAGTTACTGAAGGTCGGTATATATATATATATATATACATACATACACACATTTATATAACTGAAATCATTTTAATGTCTATAGTTACATATTTTTATCGACACACAGAGGCATTACATGCATTTGATTGATTGACTTCTGGTTTAAGTACTTGTTTCATTGCAAAAATCATTGCAAATAGAGTTAAGCGACAGGGGTCAGTCTGGTGAGGGTGAAGAGGGCAAAATAATGAGAGAGAGGCAGCAGACGAAAGACGAGACAATCAGGAGTGACCAAGTGACCAAGGGTCCTGACATTACAGCGCATGAGCCCGAGGCCGGACGACTCTCAGGCCGAGCTATTGATCCTCTCTGCTGCTCAGGGGCTAATTGAATGTTGAAGGTCTCTTGAGATACATGACACTCAGTGATTTACATGATGCTGTCTTTGAATCTGAACTCACAATTGTCCTATTCAAACATGATAATACATCTAATACAATTACACTGGGTTAAAGCGATCAGCTTTGTAACACTGCTTTAGTTCTTATAAGAAACACGCACTTACGTTATTAAATATCCCATGCAACGGCTTGACAAACAGTTTTCTTTACTGAGCTGATTTATTGAAACCTTGGGACACGACTTATTGCAGGGATTGTCTCTTTTTTTAAATAAAATAGCCTTTAGCCCAAAGTGTAATTATGCATAAGTGTATACATAAGTATTTTCCCCATTCATTTTTCCCATAGGAATTTTAAAAAGTCTTTATTAAAGCTTTATTAGCCGTAAACCAAACCAACTAACTACGAGGTGAATCACAACACTTCAAACTTTTATTTGAAGTAAAAAAATATGTGAAAATTGAACAAAGGTACAAGACTGTGTACTTAATGGCTTTAGTGAGGGAAAGAACTACAATCCCATGAAGCATTGCAAATTGAATTAAAAATGATGGAGAAATAAAAAAAACCCTACAAATTACAGTTGCTGATTGTATATAGAGAAACAATATGGTGAATTGGTCTTTCAGGTTTTGTCCCTGTAGCGCTCTATTGAGTCATGAAAATAAATTAATGCTAGGAATGTAGAAGACAGTAGCATATAGATCACCTCAAAACTAATAAACACACACAAAATGTTGGTGGCATTCTTTTCAATAGGATACAATGAGGCCTATGGTACAAGGCCTTTACATTTTGTTTTCTCCCAAAATATGAGGCATCAAAACATCTTTTTTCACTTTTGTTCACTGTGACTAAACCTCCAGATTGTCAGTCACTGTGGGATAAGTGAAAGGAAAGTATTTGGGATACAAAGCCTTTATGTTGTTGAAAAGACAGGCTGTGGTCCAGTAAAGCCACCTACTATCCATAAGTGACTGGGGATGAATTTTTTGTGAAGGGAGTGCTAAATCTGTCCACACTGACTGATTCAGTCATAAACGAGATTTAATGTTTGCTTAAAGGTGCGGTCACGTTTACCGTGACAAACTCTCATTTCAATAGGAATCTGCGCCGAGGAAACATTTTGTATTGACTTCAAGATTTTTATGTGAATGTGCCACATTGACTAACATAATGCTACTTGGTTTGATCATTTCATAATAACATATCGCTCTTCTCTTAGCTCCTTAAAGAGATAATTAACCCAAAAATGAAATTTACTCACCCTCAAGCCATCCTATGTATATGACTTTCTTCTTTCAGATGAATATAATCAGAGGTATATTAAAAAATGCCCTGGCTCTTCCAAGCCTTATAATGGCAGTGAATGGTGTGTAAGATTTTGAAGCCCAATAAAGTGGATTCATCCATCATAAAAAGTGCTCCACATGGCTTTGGGGGGGTTAATAAAGGCTTATAGTTTAGTTTATACTTTATAAACTTTATAAACCGTAATCTCTAGCTCTAGAATATGCTAGTCTCACAAGAACCAAGTTTTGTTTACAGCAAAGGAAAACCAGTCTCCTTGGCATATATCGAAATCCTCTGACATTTTTTGCTAACACTTTAGAAAAAGGAACATATATTCACTCTTAGTTTTCCCTAAATAAACTCCTAAATAGCTATTGAGGTAGTTGTTAAGTTTAGGTATGGACAGGATTAAGGAATCTAAAATATGGTCATGTAGATTAAGGCATTAATATGTGCTTAATAAGTACTAATAAACAGCCAATATTCCAGTAATATGCATGCTAATGAGCAACTAATTACAGGCAGGAATTGGTCCTTAAAATAAAGTGTTAAGGCCATTGCCTCCGAAACTTTCATCCGTCATAAAAAATTTCGGATTGGGTTCAATTTTTTGCATTTTTCGCATCCGTAATAAGCATTTTAAGAGGTTTTCTAAAAACTTGCACTTTGAAACCTACTTTCAAAAGAGTGCATTTTCATCCCCCAAAATGCTGTTAAATGAACGGCCAAAACACTAAAATGGCATTGTGTAAACGCCCCCTAAATATCACTTAATCTTTCTTATGAAGCTTTTTTTGTATGTTTTTCCCAGCGAAAGTAGACATTTTGCTAATGTTGCTAATGATTATTTAATATTTCACATTAATATTAACTATTAAATATCTGCATTATGCATTTAAAAAATATATAGTAAAATGCCAACATGCACCAGGCACAGTTGAAACAGTTTTGAATGAAGGAGGTACAGATACGCATTCGGTGGATGGATTCAGACTGAATCGAGAGCTCTCTGTGTGTGTGTGTGTGTGTGTGTGTGTGTGTATCCGGTAAGGAAACCCGGCCACTGCACACTCTTAAACTCTTATTTTCTTCTTGCTAGCAGAGAGGAAGTGATCTATCGATCAGAGGAGTTAATGAGAAGAGATAGATAGACGGATGGATGGATGGATGGAATGATGGATGAGGGGGGAAGGAAAGAGCGTTGAGAGAGGACAGCAGCGGATGGATTGTTTTCAGGATTGGATTTCGGTTACACAGCAATCCTGACTGGGACCCCAGCACCGCACGCTCTCAGAGATACATTCAGACCAGAACATGGAGGAAAATATCATATTCCCAAAAATAACAGAGATTGATTGTTTTTCTCGCTTTTAATGCCTGCTGCTATTTTTAAAGCCTGAAAACGCTCTCACCCTCTCGTGTGACAGTAAAACTCTGGCCCCTCTTCCTTCTGAAGACCCCAAGGTCACAGGAAGTTCAAGTGACAATGAAAAACACTCTCTCTTTCTTTCTCATGTGCTGCATTCACATTCTTCACTGGTCTGAGGTGAAA
This sequence comes from Poropuntius huangchuchieni, assembly GCA_004124795.1. Lineage (NCBI taxonomy): Eukaryota > Metazoa > Chordata > Actinopteri > Cypriniformes > Cyprinidae > Poropuntius > Poropuntius huangchuchieni. The sequence continues at coordinate 3,589 of SCHK01192176.1, read as the reverse complement.
ATCCATCCTAAAACCCCATCCAACTACATTAAGAAAGCTAAAAACATCTTCAGCTATTAGATTTTATTTATATTTATATTGTTCACAATGAAATACTAGCAGACTACATACTGCATAGTATATACTTGTCACATGAGCTTTTCACACTGCATGTTTAATACAGCAAGTGATACTGATATGTTGCGGATATTACATCTGGTTAATTTGTTACACTGGAAAGTCAGATGCATTGCATTGTGGGACACTCATGTTGGCAAATGTACATTGCCATTCAAATATTTGAAATCGGTATGATTTTTAAATGTTTTTGTCTCTTATGCTCACCAAGGCTGTGAAAAATACAGTAAAATCTGTAATATTGTGAAATATTATTACAATCTATAATAGCTGTTTTCCATAGCAATACATTTTAAAATGTAATTTATTGCTGTGATGCAAAGCTGAATTTTTAGCATCATTACTTCAGTCTTCAGTGTCACATGATCCTTCAGAAATCATACTAATGCTGATTTGCTGCTCAAGAAACATTTCTGATTATTATCAATGTTGAAAACCAGTTGTTCGGTGTAATTTTTGTGGAAACCGTGATACTATTTTTTCAGGATTCTTTGATGACTGTAAAGCTTAAAAATGATTAAAATAAAAATAAAAGTAAATACATAAATGAATCAATTCATTAATTTCCTCTTATTTTTTTTGGAAATTAAAAACAATAAAAAATCTTACTAACCCATCCATTATCAAACACATCCATAAAACTATAAGTAGTACACATAGTAGAAAGTAAATAGGAAGCGACGTATGGTAGCATGCTTTTCCAAACATAGCCCAGCATTCCCTCATGAGCATTTCGCTTTGAACGAACACGTCCAATGAAAACACAGATGGTCAGAAATTCAACAGGGTAATCTGAAAGCAAACTTTGCTAAAATCATCAACAATCCTTCTGTCCAAACAGAAAATAAGAGGAATGTTAGAGCAGAATCCCTAAGCCAAGCTTGTTAAAGTGACAGTACTAATGATTTTCTTTTCTAAGCATGTGTCGTCACCTTCAGTGTTGTTTAAACTGGAGTGCATCACTCAGCGTCTTCGAAGGTAACCGCATGGTCCAAAGGTGAAAAGTTACATTAGAGAATTTTTCCGAGACTCTCCTCTTTTCGGAGTTGTGGAGAGATTTGTCTCAACTTCTAAATCAACACGAGACCCCTTGGATTCTTTCAGGGTAAAGAAAAGAAAACATTTGTCATAAAGCGGGCGTTTTCACAGGGTCAGTGGAGGGACTGTGGCTCTCAGGAACGAAGGGAGAAATCATATTGAGAGAACAGATGTTGTGAACAGAAGGGAGGACGGCAACCTCCTAAATAAAACTGCCATGCAGGACATCAGGGATTGGCTAATGGGCTGCCTAACAGGTTTATACATAATACAACACATTATACGACTGAAATCAGAATACAGGAGATTGGATTAAAATATAAACTTCCCATAAACACACTTCAAATATCTGCTGTCATAATTCTCACTCATTTTAACATCCATGTTTTTCTGGCTCTTCGGTGTGAAGCTGCAGGTGTAAAGCAGTTATAACAGTTAACAAAAACTAAAACTACACTGAAACCAAACATTTGGTTACTTGAAATACAATAAATATTAGCTGAAATAAAATATATATATAAAAACTTGAATAAAATAAAATAAATACAATTTTATTTCAGCTAGTTGCCAAGGAAGCTTTGCAGTAACTAGCTACTGTATTTTCCAATTATTAGAAGTAAGGCTTAACAATTGCTTGAAATAAAACCAAATAAACAACCTGATCTCATGATGAAAACGTACCAGTGCATGTGAAATACGTACCAATAAGTACATATCACTGCAGTTTCCAACAGAAACGAACACTAGAGGCGATAAAACAGTGAGCACTTGTAGTTGTTTTCGTACATAGTTACGATTACATCTCCATATGTTTCGCTTTCCGGACTTAACAAGTTTTCTCGGTAGCTCAGCCAGCACGAAACTGAACTTAGGAAGCAGAGTCCTTGTGTATGAATCCCGTGAAAAACATGACTCACGATGATGAGAGATCGAAAAACAAACTAAAACAGCATGATTGCGTTTTTACGTCAAATTCGCTTTTGTTCCTACTATCGGATAGGTTTAGGTGTAGTGCAGATGGCGCATTATTTTAAAACGTCACATAACATTAAAGTTATAGCGCCACGCAATGAACATTTCAAGTCTGAACTGCAGTGACACAAAATCAAAACCATAAAACATTATGTACGTTCATCTGTTCCAGAGGAAAAAAACAAAACACACTTTTAAGGCCAATAAACACACTCTTAAGGACATTTCATATTGAATATGTCACAAAATATACATTGCTACGTATTTCATGTCTTGCGAAAATGTTCCCACAGGTACGTTTTCGTCATGAGATCAGGCTCCAAATAAACACTCCCTGTTTCAGAGCACAGCATGGCATTGTGTTATTTTACACGCGAGCAGCTCATGATCCGCTGTTTCAGGAACTCAATCTGATCTGAATTATTATTATTATTTTCTTAAATATTGTTTTATTTTAAAATGAAATATTATTACAATAGTATTATGTGTTTTTGTTTTATATTATTCAAATGACCTTAAATACTGTTTTATTTTACAATGAAACTGAATTATTTAACAGTAACATTTTTTGTTTATTTCATAATGATCTATCATCATCATCATTATGATTATTAACATTATCACAATTGAACAAATTGTTGTTGTTGTTATTGCCTTGAATATTCTCTTTTTTAATATATTTTACAATGACACAACTTCTATTTATTCACAACTTCTTCACAACTTTTATTTTATTTTATTTATTATTATTATTATATTTATTTATTCATTCATCCATTTATCCAACCAAATTGTGCAGCCCTACAAACAAACCCGAAACTCTTCAAAACAAATAAACAAAAACTGCATTTTAGATTGCAATCACAATTTTTATCCGAAAAATTGCATTTAGATTTTTTTCCCCCAAATTTAATCATCCTTAATTAGTGGTGTAGCATTTGTGTAGTTGGTCATTTGACTCATTACTATGTTTTATTAAGTCTAATCACTTTAAGTTTGATTGTTCACTTGTTTTTGTACGAAATCCAAGCAGAAAAGGGTCTGAATATATTATAACCTATATCATTGCAAGTTACGCATTTGAAAATATATTGCCCATTAGTTCATGTCAATGTAGTGAAGACACAAATTTTTCCTAAAGAATACACTTTTAAAGTAGTTTTCCAAACACTGCTTAGTATCCAGTCAAAAGAGTCCATCACAAAGCAATAACACAGGTCATATGAGGTATGATCGTCTGTAGAGCCAACAGCACAGGACCTACAGTTTAAAGGGGTCATAGAATGAGTTTTCAAGTTTTCCTTTCTCTCTGGAGTGTTACAAGCTCTTGGTGCATAAAGAAGATCTGTAAAGTTGCAAAGACTAAAGTCTCAAATTCAAAGAGATATTCTTTATTAGGAGTCTGCCACCCCCCCTAAAATGGCTCATTCTAACACACCCCCAGTTATCTACGTCAGCATTT
>SCHK01191940.1:207-21992 GCA_004124795.1 Poropuntius huangchuchieni | reverse complement strand
TATATATATATATATATATATATATATCGGATTGGCTGTGTTCGAACTCGCCAAATAGCCAATAAAAGTTATCTAATCTAAGCTGCATTATTCAGTAGAACAATTGTTTGGCAGAAGAACTGTTTATTCTTATTATTAATAGGCCTAAATGATTTTGTGATATTGTAATGACAGAAACTAATAAATATGATTTACAACTCTAAAATGTGTAAGTATATAGCATGATTTTTAAATATTTTTGAAATAGGTCCATTATACCACAATAAAAACAGTAAAGTATTATTACAATTTAAAATAATAACTATTTTCTATTTGAAAATATTAATAATATAAAATGTAATTTATTCCTTTGACGGCATAGGTGATTTTTTTTTTTTTTTTTTTTTTAGTCATTAGCCTACGCCAGTCTTTGGTGCCACGCGATTCTTTAGAAATCATTCCATGTTTATTTGGTGCTCAAGAAACATTTCTTATTATCAATGTTTAAAAAAGTTGTGCAACTTAATATTTATGTGGACACCTTGATACATTTAGGCTTATACTCACGATTATTTGATTAATAGAAAGTTAATAAAATTTATTTTATTCATATTTATTTCATTTATTTGAAAAATAATTTTTGGCTGTTATGGTTGTTATCAAATTAACGTACCCATGCTGAATAAAAATATTAATTTCTTAAAAAAAAAAAATCTTTATAACATAACATAAATAAATGAATGAATATTTATGTAATAGGGGCCTCAGGAGCTGATTTTATCTTTAGGGATGAATGGGATGCTTTACTCACCTGTATCCGCTAGGTTGCTCTTGAGCGCGGTGAGAGGAGGATTATCTGCCCACAGCTCAAGCGCTCAAGAGCCGATAAAGAGCTTCCATCTGACGCGCTGTGAACTCCGCGGTCTGCTGCTGTCACGCACTCAATATCACCGTTTATCTACAACATGGAGGAATGCAACATCGAGTAGTGTGATCAGAGCCGATCTCTTCAGCTGGTAAGCTCTTATCCTCATTCTACTGCTCCTCTCCCTGCCAAATGATTTGATTATGCATTTATTTAGATTAAATTAAACACAGAACCGCTGTTCAATAATAATTCTAGCCAGACAGGCTTCAAGAATGAATCGATCCTGCGGTTGTGCTCTAAAAACGCCCTATATAGTGCAGGGCTCGTAAATCACTCTGCTGTTATATTGCTACAGTATGATGTGATGGAGTTAGGCAAACACACCTGTGTCTCTGGTCCGTTCATGTCAATATGTAACAATTAAATAATAATAATAATTTACTATGTAGTAATGTGAGGTATTCATTTTTTGCACTTTTTTTTTCTTTCTTTCTATTTTTTTTTTTTACTAGAAAAAATAGAATACTTTGCCTATGTGACATTTTAAGATATTACATTTTTCACTGTACTACTTGGTTTCTTTTGTGGTGTCCTATTAACTGATAACAGACTGATGTTTGGCCTCCCAAAGGATTCTGGGAAGGGGTCTGTTTACTTAGAAAAGTTTAAGTGACCATGTGCCTCTAATATCTGACTTTATTTAGTCTCATTATATTATGTCTTAAGGGATAGTCCACCCCAAAAATGAAAATTCTGTCATTATTTACTCCCCTCCCCCTCATGTCGTTCCAGATGTTTGCAGTGCATTTCTTTCATCTGTGGAACATAAAAGAAGATATTTTGAATTATATTTCAAATCCCATTGACTTCCATAGTATGGACAAAAATACAATGGAAGTCAATGGGACTTGAAACTGTTTGGTTACCAGCATTCTTCTAAATATCTTCTTCGACATGAAACCACTTGGTTACTAGCATTCTGGATCCTCTGCAGCGCATGGGTGCCGTCATAATGAGAGTTCAGACAGCTGATAAGAACATTACAATAATCCACTAAAAGTTTCTTACGAACGCGCAACTTTTTGCTTGACAAAATGTTTGATTGATTGACTGGATTATTGTAATGTTATGATCAGGTGTTTAAACTCTCATTCTGACGGCACCCATTCACTGAGCAAGTGATATAATGCTAAGTTTCTTCAAATCTGTTCAGATGAAGAAACAAACTGATGGCCTGAGGGTGAGCTCATTTCAGCTAATTATCATTTTTGAATGAAATAGGAAGTTGTTATGGTATTTAAAGGTGGTGTGCAACTTGATTGTCTCAGTATCTAAACGGCACTGTAAAAGTACTGGACTGTCACCTTCTCTCTGCACTGTTCCTTCCTGTCCTCTCCTTCTATCTCAGTGGAACCAGGTCAGAAACAAGGACAGTGTCAAAGCCCTGCTCGTGCTTTTGGTTCAGTGCACTCTGTGCAACTGCTCCCCTTTTCTTTGGGCTGAACATTACAAAAGCCTTTGGGGAAAATGCTTGCGTCTTTTCAATGCAATCTGCAATAGATTTAGTTTTCATTCTGTTCCTATAAAATGAATTAAAACAAAAATCTTGAAAGTGTGTAAGTGTCTGCTGGAATTTATCCTCATGGGTTTGGCCCCATTAGAGCTAATGATAGCATAGTGTAGAGAGGTGCCAGTGAACGTGCTGCTACTTTTATACGTAGACAGCAGGCGTGTGTTCTGACATAAGCACTAACCCACAGACGACTCCTGTGGTGATAACAGCTCTCCTTGTCAGACACCACAATCTGCCTGCTTGGATTTCACTCTCCTCTTGGCCGCTGAATCAGCCAGAAAAGCAGCCGAATTTGGCACAGCAATACAGAAAGGGAGACTGGGATCATTTTGGCAGGGACTGCCTTCTAAATTTCATTAAAACTTTGTTTATAGCTTATTATTAATGACGGGGCTGTCGTACGTATGCCAGCTTCACACTTCTGTCCTGTTCCAAAAGGAGTCATGAAAGATTTGTTCAACTTTTAAAGGAATGATTCACCCAAAAATAACAATTCTGAAATTATTTGTTCACCCTACACTATTAAAATTCTTTATTGGCATCTGTGGTTCTGTGAAGATCCTTAAACATCCATAGAACATTTCCATTCCACAAAAGTCCTATATAGTGCAAAAAAAGTATTAAAATGATCCTCATACTAAGGAAAATATATAATTCTTTTAAAAATTATTCACTAAAAGGTGAAAAATGGCATTGCTGTGAAAACCCACTTCTGGAACTATTATTTTTAAAGTGAACCTGTGTAACAGATTTTCTTTCATATTTTCTTTCATTCTTTCATTTTTATGAGAATTAATTATATTTTTCCATGCAATAACACTAAATAGATTCTGAAACTTTTAAGCTTATCTACTGAAGTCATTTGAATCAGTCTATTGAATCAAATCAGTTGATCGAATACATTATGATTGATTCACAAATCATACTGATTTATTTCTTGAATTCAACTCACTGACTCGGTTTTAAGGCCCGTTCACACAAAGAATGATAACTGCAGTGTGCTTATTATAAACAGAACGTTATTATGCATTGGTGTGGATGCTAATTAAGCTATTGTTATAATTATCGCTCTTGGTGTGAACAGGCCTTTATAGCTTATTATTTGGGAAGTACGTTCTGTATAAATGTAATTCAGCTTTGAAACCAAATGAAAGTGTGTAAATGACAGAATTTTCGTTTTTGGGTGAATTATATGACTTCTTGACCCCAGGTTTGGCCTTCACCCAATTCAATTCGGTTTGAGTTTTGTATCCGAAAAGCTTTACACTTACAGTGAGGCTTTTATTGATTTCACATCAAGCGTGTGACAAACAGCCAGACTGATTGAAGCCTTTTAATTGGGTTTGATGCTTTAACACCGCTGCTGTGGTTTATTCTGAGCTTCCTTAATGAATCACTTACTCCGAGGGTCCAACGACTGCGGGATTGATAGTCGTGGGGGTTGCCATGGAGACAAGACCAGCAGACTCTGATCACATTGACTGTCGATGATGGCCATAATTTAAAATAACAAGCTTTCCCGTGTTGCACCAGAAGGATGATTGCCCCCATTACGATGACACCTCCGCCATGCTGAGATCTCTTTCACAATTATCAATCAGATCCTGCTCTGTGTGGCATTCCCCCGGCTCTAATCCATCTCAGTGGGTCACACGGACCCCTGCTTAACCGATATCAGCTCAGCGGGCGTATTAACTATGGATGACGTCAGTCTTCGCTGTATGTTATTCACAAGGGCACAGCCGCCCTTCTTCAGAGACACATCACTAAGCTGCTACTGTTCCTGCGCTCGCTGGCGAACTGTGCCAGAGTCTGTGGCTATATTTAGCACTGCCTGTTTGGTTTTGGGTGCAGATTAATGTGGAGAGATGAAAATGGGAGCGAGGGATATCCGAACCTCTGCGATGACGGATTTTATGGAGGAGCCTGCAGCCTGTGATGGGAGCTAAAGGTTTATCCTGCTGGCTGTAGTCGCTTCCTGGTGGATCTTTTGGTGTGAGCCTGCATCTCCTCTGCAGACAGACGGTAAGCAGGAAATAGATAGCCTACATATATGGGCATGTGAAGCACACTGCACATACATGATTACATCGTGAGCACAGTGTCCGATCATGTATGGTTTGAGGGCAAAATGTGCCCTTTTTAAGAGTTTAATACCTGTCTTGTCTTTTATGGAAGCCTTGTTTGTTAATGACCCTGATCCATTTAATGTCCAATGGGGACCATCCACTGTGTGACTCATGCTATTCATGTGTGTGCATGAGAGTGTGTGTGTGTCTGTTTGCATTATCATTTAAAATAATACATTTTCTTAAAAAAATGTAAATAGATGTAAAGATCTGTGTGAAGATGTGACGATCTATGACTGCTTCTATAATTGTTTTGGGGTTGTTCACATGACACATCTGAAACTATTTTAACTAGTATTTATTGTATAATATGAATATAATTTTTTATATTATATTATATTATATCTACCAAAAATCAATAATAAATATAGGCTAATGCTGTTTTGGGGGCCTCACATACAGTGTACTGTTAAGTAAAAATAAAACAATTAAAAATAATTTTCGTTTATTGAAATAAAGCTGAAATACAGAATATAAATATCAGATAAAAAACTTACATTTTGAATTACATTATTGTCTTGGTAACTAACTTATGGAGGGTCAAAATTAAATCATAAAATAATTATTTAATATATTTAAAAATATATTTATTTATTGATTCATTCATTCATTCATTCATTTTTATTTATTTACTCCACATTTCATTTTCAGGGTTACAGTTGTCAGCACTTCCCGTAATGCTAAAAATGAAATGTGAGTATGAATGAATGAATATTATTTATTTTTGCATTTATTTGTGTTTAATTATTTAATTAAGTATTTAACTATTTATTTATTTCAGTATTTATTTAGTGATTTAAATTTGGCCCTCTACACTAACTGAAAGAAATAACTAAATAAAATATTAAAATAAAGTATTGAATTACTAAGTATTGAAGTATTAAAATGACTAAAACTGAAATAAAAATAAATTAAACCTATATAGAAAAATAAAAAAACACAAAAAAGACAAAACACAATTACTAAAGCTTAAAGTAAAATTAAAATAAAAACTGAAAATATAAAAACAAAAGTATTTATTCAAAATATTAATGATTTAATATCACTAAAATAACAGTGTTCGTATTATTTGATAGACTACATGTAATAATTGTTGTATAAAAACCATTTATAATTAACTAGTGATGACAAAAAGGTGATTAAAATGGTAAAAAACTTGAAATATATATATATATATATATATATATATACATGCATAAATATTTAATAATAACATAAATATATAAAGTTTATATCCATGTTTTTTTCAACAATGGTTTTACTGAATGAAATATCAGTGGTTAACATTTTGCTGTTCTAATGTAGGTCTTCAGGAGTGGGCCGCTGTTTGTCCTTTGCTTTGAGGGTGACTGTGAGAGCGAGAGCAGGGCATTCTGGGAATCTCAGCCAGCCCTGGATGTGTCTCAGCTATCAGCAGCAGAAAAAAGTTTGTCCAATGCTGCCCCTCTATATACTGAAGCTCACCTCCAGGGGCATCATGAGTGGATAACGGGCGTGGCTGGAGGCGGTGCATAGGTCAAGGGGTGGAGCCACTGCGGTGGATGGGCAGTTTTGAGTGGAAGGGAGGTGCTGTAAATGATGACCAGTCTTTTCCGCCGGAGTAACGCGAACAGTAACCATGGCAGCGGTACGCGAGGGGGCGACGCTGCCTCAGGAGAGCTCAATAACAGGAGGCCTCCACGCCAGGTCCGGCGTTTGGAGTTTAGCCAGGCCATGGATGACTTTAAGACAATGTTTCCCAGCATGGAGCATGAAGTTATCGAGTGTGTCTTGAGGGCCAACCATGGTGCTGTCGACTCCACCATTGACCAGCTACTGCAGATGAGCTTGGAAAGCCAGGCCACGGATGACAGCTCAGATTCTGAGGACAGCATCCTTCCAGAGGTGAGTCTAGGAACTTTTATTGAGACCTAAAGTCTGGCATTTTTAGATTTTGGTACACAAAAGAATCTTCCCATCAACCATCGAATCTCCTGCAGATCCTGGAGAGAACGTTGGAGCCGGACAGCTCAGATGAGGAGCCTCCACCCGTCTACGCGCCGCCCTCCTATGACATGCACATCTATGACAGAAAACATCCTGCAGATGTTCCATCCACACCACCACCCAGGCAAGAAGAACACGTTTCCTATTGGAAGAGATTACTAATAATAACCCTAGACTTTAATCTGTGACAGAGATATTGTATCTGCATTCACTTTGTTCAAATGCTTTTTATGTTGACTTGACAAATTTCAGCTACTATTTATTCTTCCTCCTCTTCAAACCGAATTAGCTCAGGCATTTCAGAATGACTAAAACAACATTTGAGATGGTTTACAATGAGATTGGTCAACTAGTTATCCAGTCACATGATCTGCTGATGCAAAGTCACATAAGATTATTTTTGTGTTACAAGTTTATTCGGTAAGTGTGTTTCTATCAGAGTTTAAGTCTTTTTATTTGATAAAAATTGTATCCACCTCACACTGATCTATAATTCTTCTTTTTCTTCTTCTTCTTCATCCAAGACCAAATTTGTAAAATTTCAAATATCGGCATCATGTATCGGCTGCCCTGATTTCGAAATATCGGCATCGGTCAGAGAAAAACCCATATCGGTATTTAAGATGTCATATCACTGGAAAAGCCTAGCAACTACCCTGGGATAATGTGCTAAATTATATAATTTAAAGTTAAAATATGTTAAAATATGCTAAAACATGCTAGCAACATGGTAACTTATGCTAGCCAAATGATTAAATATTCTAGCAATGTGCTAAACATTAAAACAATAGCTACTATATACTACTATATTTTATTTTCAGACAACATCAAAAGCCAACATCAAAAGTTTCAAGTTTAGTCTGCTGATCTAAGTTGTGTAAATATTTTAAATTGACATTTTCTTTAGTGAATAAACTGTTTGTCTTTTATTAGTTTGATGTTACTGCATCAAAGCATAATCAAACTACATTGTTTGATTAGTCAGAGTTGTTTATGTCTGCAATCCAAACTGACATCAAAAGCTGTGTTTCCATCTAAACTTGATCATTTAACTTTTTTGAAAATTTGAATATCACATGACACATTTGCGCATCAAGCGAGTGTTACTGGGAAACTGGAACAAGCATCGATAATAAAACTTAAAGTTGCTGCAACTGGGGAAGCCACTGTAGCTTCTGTCTTCCTACATAATAAATTACTTGCACCACAGAGCGCACACACGAAATTCAGTAACAACCGCTGTCAGGTTGTTTTGCATTTGGAGGAGGATATCTGATGTTTGGGAATGCGACTTTTGCTCAGGGATTTCAGAATTACTAAAGCAACATTTGAGACGGTGTACATTGACATTGGTCCACTGGTTAGTGCACTTATCCAATCACATGATCTGTTCATGTGTTCAGGCAATGTTTTTTTTTTCATTGTGCATTAAGGAATTTTTCCACCTAATTTTTTTTAATGCAATATTTTACGAAATTCTCAACAAAAAAAAATAGGGATGGAAAATTAGTTACTGACCTATTAGTGTGTGAACAACACATCTTAAAAACAAAGTCTTAAAAATTATTTAAATCACAAGATGAAAATTCATTTGTTTTCTTTTATACTCATTATTTTGTCAGGTTCGATGATTATCCCCCTCCTGGGCATCAGCAGGTTGGCAGATACAGGAACTGGAATCCACCGTTACTAGGCAACCTCCCTGATGACTTCCTGCGTATCCTGCCTCAGCAGTCAGAAAGTCTTCAGGTAGATTTATAAACCATTAACATGCATTCTGTATTAAAATCATGACTAAATATTATGTGATGTATGATATTACATCAACAAACATATCGATCCAGTTTCAAATTCTTTGGGTTTATACACAGTAGCCATATCTTACACATAATATTTGCGTTTCATATAATGCATATCATTTTTTTCAGCCACGATTTCATTTAAAATTACACACAGAAATCTTGAATTTAAAGCAATAAGCATAACATCTTGATTTGAGGACCTAACATCTTTAATTTGCCTCATGGATAATTTTTTGGTGTTATTTCAGTAAAAATACCATTAGTGATTTCTTTCTCTTGCAGCGTTCTCAGAGCAACCTGTCTCAGCCTTCCTCCTCCTCCTCTTCCTCCCTGTCATCCCTGACGCAGCTTTCGTCCAGCAGCAGTGCTCTGTCAGGTGGTGTTTGGTCATCTGAACAAGACAGGAAGTTGAAACAGTACTTAGAGGACGAGCGAATAGCCCTTTTCCTGCAGAATCAGGAGTTCATGAAAGAGCTACAGCGTAACAGAGACTTCCTCATAGCTCTGGAGATTGGTACACACACACACACACACACACATATATGTATATACTGACCTCAATGCGACTTTCATTTTGCCTTGTGTTGTTTATAAAGTCGTAATATAACGGAAGTAGCAACAGAATTTTTCTTCCGTATGATGTACATCTGAGTGAAATGGATTATTGAAAAGAAAAAAATATATGGCAGAAAGGGGTGGAATTTAAAGTGGGCTAAATGATTGGAGAAGACCAACAAACATTACCAAAGAGAACTGTCACTGTAACAGAAGATTTGATAATACCAAAAAAAATAAATTACCAAATTAGGCCAAAAATCGTTCACAATAAGTTTCATAATAAGTGGATTTTATTGTATTTTATTTTACTTTATTACATTAAATTACATTACATTACTACAGGGAACATTCAGACATCATCCCCCCCCCCCTCCAACCCCCCGAAAATCATTGTACACTGTCACACAAACACACATTTTTCAAACATGCTTCACTTAAGATGAAATAATGTTTGGATTTCTCCATGTGAGGAAAAACCAGTCATTCATAGCGATCAATTCATAAACCAACATTGCATTCAAGCATCTTTGTCCCAGTTTTACCTGTTTTTTGGAATAATTTGTATAATGAAAGGCACCATACAAATAAATTCCCAAATAAATGAATTGAGTATATGCTTAATTTTAATCCCCCTTCTATTTGCAAAAAGATTTGCAATGTTTTTCATTATCATATTTGTAAACCATTGCTTCTATCATTCTGCTAAAATGCATTCTAAATGAACCCCAGAGAGGTGTGTGTGTGTGTGTGTGTGTGAGAACAGCTTTCATTTCAAACTCACTGTGCGCAGTGTTGTGTTGTTCACTCCGCTGTCTCCACTCACTCTGGAGCGGCTGATCTTCACCTGCCCTCAGTGATCCTCTTACCTGCTGTGTTTTAGATCGTCAGAGGTGCGAGAAAACACAGTGTGGTCATTCATCCGCTTGCACGGAGAACTCCGCCGAAGGTAGATTCCCTTCATCTTCATCCATCAGCCATGTCTGCCACACAAACACTGACAGGAAGCTTTATCTGAACCTGTCTGTGCCGCCACATAAAACAACACTCAGATAACGGCCTACGGGGACCATATTCTACACTTTTGCAGCATTTTATTTTTAGGTCAAATTAATCGGTTGACCAAAAAATGACATTTCTGTTATCATCTGCAGAACACAAAGGGGAATTGTAAATGTGAGCAGTCATATGTTGACGCGCTCATGTCTAACTCTTGATGTAGGTGATAATTGTGGCTCGGGGTCTGAGGAGGCCTGTTCATCAGTCTCTGACGATGCCTTATTCATGGAGAAACTCAAGCACATGGGCAAATGTAAGAAAACAGACGGGAAGTTTAACAGCAAATTCATGTAATAGCTTAAGCTCTCTCTCCTTTCTGACCACTCTGTTATTACCTACAGCTACAAGGAAGAAGCTCTTTGAAATTGCTAGATCATTCTCAGAGAAGACCAGAAGAAAGAAGTCCAAAAAGCGAGCTCTGCCCAAACACCAGTCATATCCTCACATGTCCAGCCCTGACAGTCGCTGCCTGGAGCTTTCATCTATGTATGTTGTGTAGAGGAGGAGTTAAAAGTTAAAAGTGCTAGTTTTAAAATACATCTTAGAAGCTTTACGGCATTGTAGTATTAAAGTTGTAGTGTGTTTGGTCCTTGACTTCTTCTCAGTCTGGGCTCTGCAACCTCCACCGTCAATCTCCTGGAAGAAGTAGAGGGTCCGCCATCAGGTAATTAATCTACTTATCTAAATTCAAAAGCGTCAACTGTATTGTCATAAATGTATGATATTTGGTGAAACCTTATAAAGTGAATATGTGTGTCTATTAGCCGAGGATGACAGTCAATTTAAGAGAGTTTCAGGAAGAGAGGAAGGGGAGGAGTCAAAGGAAGTGATGTCATGGTAAGCACACACAAACACTCTAAACATTGGACAAATTTAGATAATTACTTCATATATTTTATAATCTCTCACAGATGGATGAATCCTGGCTGGAGCAGCCAATGGTTTCTGCTTTAGAGAGCTTTGAAGACTGAAGCATCATGAAGATCGAGATTGTACTCATTAGTTTCCTGCAATGCTTAATTAAACCTGAGCCATAAAGTCATCATAGTTCTATATTGTTTGTAATATTCTGGTTTCTGATGAGGTGTAGCAGATCTGGTGGTGTTTAGAAGAATGCTGTGTCGGGACAGTGCTCATGCTGTGCTGGGACTCAGGACTCAGAACATCCACAAGCACAAAACCTCATTGCTCAGCTTGATAAGAAAATCTGTGTTTATCTCAGGAGAATTTAAACGGCCTGGAGCCCATGTACAGTTCCTGCCATGTTTATAGATAACGCTCTTTCCATTTCTCATGATCTTGTTTGATAGGTATTACTTTGATAACTGCGTGATTGATTAAAAAATAGTTATCAAATTTAGTTGCTATGTGTTTTCAACCAACTCACAATCTGAAATCATGCTTAAGACTTTTTCGAAATTTCTGCTTCTTTTCACCATTCGTTCCTGAAATTAACAGTCATATTTTATTCTTAGTGTTAAGTAAGGTCTGGTTGTGTGTATTTACGCTGGGATAGTAATTATTAAAACTAAATTGTAATTTTCACAGTTTAGAGCTGTCAGCTCACTGTAAATTGCTATTGATTTTCACAAGATCATTTTGTTTGTTATTAAATAAATTACATTTTGAAACCAACACGTCCTTGTTTGTCCTTTGATTATTAGTTTCCAGAATGGATGAAATTTTTCATATGCACAAATTTACTCATTTGTCAAATATTTCAAATTAGAAACGATATATATTTAGAAACAGCTTTGTTTCAAAACGTTCATTTTATTGATTTTTCTGTTGATTTTTATTGTGCTGTTGTGCTATCCTACAAAAATCAGTAGAGGACGTCATATGTGCCAAAAGGCCAACCCTTATGAAAATTAACCATGGTTTTACTATAAATAAAACCAAAAATCCAAATCAACTATGCTACACTAACCATAGTAAAACGGTGGTCATACAAATGGTAATCAATACACCAAAAAATGGTAAGCTTACTACAGTTTTACTATAACAAAACCATGGTTAATTGGGGCTTTTCACATTTAAAAATTAACATAACATAAAACGTTCGGCCAGTTTTTAAAAAGACAAGCTTTATGAAAAAATGTTTTTTTTCAGGGTATTTTAATGAGTATGATTACTGCACAGCCCAATGTAGTTGGCTGAGGACGGATAATAGGATTTAAAGGCTCACACAGACATTTTTCTCCTCAGTAAAAAGTTTTACATATAAAGAAATTAATAGCATTTCACACAAAATATCTTTGAAATCACAATTTACAATAAAATAGAGCTGGTCTCCTCATGGGGGCAGACGTTTGATCACATGACAAACTGAACACTCACTTTATCTTAATAATTTCCTTTTTATTAAACGCGTTCCACTCATGGAATAATTTTGTAAAGTTTTATTATAGAATATTTTTACAATAACCTCGGAAAATGAAAACATTTGCTTTTGCGTGATGCTGCATCCACAACGCTAGGTGTCAGTATCATATCGGGAGCGTAACATCACCAAACTGTGTACGTTAAATCAGTACCAACAAGCCACTCTAGAGAGAGTTTGATGAGAGGTTGTCTTCTGCCTATTTTAGTTTAAATTAATGTTTATTTTCACTGCGCTATCATATTTGACCTAGATCAGGTACCTATAATAAACGCTCATGCCTGTCTCTGGAAACTGCTGTAACTGTCCAGCAGATGGAGATATACACCAGTGTCTTGCTGTTCCATCAATGTTTGTTTATCTCAAACACAATCAGATTTTTCTTTTCAGTCATAATCTGTTATTACTGTGATGGATGACATTTATTTTGTTATCAGGAACAGCCTAAACACCTGTAGGCCCCCTGAGAGAGAGAGAGAGAGCTAGCTTTGTGTGCTCACGTGTCCGAGTGTTTCTGCTCATTGTCTGGTGTCTGCAGATTGGGGATTTATTTATAGCTGTGTCTGTCTACCTCAAAGCCCCATGATGCACCACTCCCAGATCCTGCGACTGGTGGCCTTTTTACCTAGGTCTCGAAAATAATCTCAAATCTGATCTCACAAAACATAAATAGAACAAAAGAACACAGCGCACCACCTGCCCCGCAGACACAAACAGTCTGAAATGTGACTGAAAAGACGTGTCAGTCGAGTATTTACTGAAAGCCTGTGTCACGGATGATCTCTGCCATCAGATTCCCCACAATCCAATTTAATCTGCTGTATCCTGGGAAGGGATTCCTCAGGCTGACCAATAGAGTGTGAGTATCATGACGACATAGCAGTAGCCAGGTGGAAGCTGCACTTTGTCTGTAGTACTTTTGTAGGCTTTTTTTGGCTTAGTGCTCTGAAACTTTCTCACATAATTGACTTTTAGAACCTGGTTTAAATAAAATTTTGGTTTGACCAAAGAGTTTAAAGAATGCGATAACATCAGATAAAAAGAAAACTAAACTTGTCACACTAGCTTGGAAAGAGGTTATGGTATGATTGGTTTTTGGATGAAACAAACCGTCATATGACGTTTCTTCTGTCTGCATGGAAAAGCCAAGTTTCTACAAGAGGTTCCTGCGTTCATCAGCATGGAGAAGATGTTCACCTGAAACTCTGACCGGTGAGAGAAACATATAAAAGAAAATGCTGGAGTTAATGATGACGGTTAAGTCCATTTCAAATTAAAATTTTGAATTTAGATACCTTTAGACACTTTTTTATTTTGATTTCTACTTAAACTTTTGCTCTGTCTTTGTAACTACTATGGATTACTCTTAAAGGGATAGCTCATCCAAAAATTACAAATCTGACATCATACCCTCATGCTGTTTCAAATGACTTTGTTTTTTTCTGCTGGACAAAAAAGAAGATATTTAAAAAAAAATTCTCATGCAAAATATTTTTTGGTCAATGCAATGAAAGTCAATTTTGTTTTGAAACCCACTGTCTTTCATTGCTTCAGTGCTTTCTTAACTAAAAGTAATAAAAAATATATTTTTACTAATTGATATAAAGTTAAAATAAAACACAATGTAATTTTTAAATGAAAAAACTAGAAAAGGAAATAAGAAATGTTGCCTTGGCAACTAACTGAAATAATAAGTTTAAGCTGAAATACTAAAACTAGATCTAAAAAGAAATATATATTACTATTACTTTTACTATTTTAGTTTAAATTTTAGTTAATTTTATATATATATATATATATATATATATATATATTGTGTGTATATATACATAAAAATTAAATGAAAAATGAAAAGCTAATTCAAAACCTGAATAAATACTAAAATAATAAATATTACTAAATTATATAAATATTACTAAAATAACACTGCTTTGTATGAACAAAAACAGTTGAAATATTCTGATATTAAAAGTGAAATTCATAAAGATTTGGAACAAGTAAATAGACTGAACAGCCCCTTTAAAATTTGTATTCTTGTACTGCTCTGACTTCTTTATTACTTGTGCTTGTTCTCATTTCTAAATGCCTTTTGATAAAATTGCTTGCTAAATTAATATATATACATTGTAATGAATGATTTGAATCAGTCTGTGAGATGAGAAAACATACCCATACATTGTGCATGTGTGTGCTTTTCATGCTATAAATGCTCAAATCTCAGATCAAATTTGAACAGGAGACACCTGTACGGTGGGCCAACACCTGGAAAAGCTATGCAGATATGAAATTGATGTAGATAGATGAAAATCACAATGTGTGAATGTATGAGATTTCTGGACATATTTTGATGTCTCTTTTTTAATCTGTTACACTCATGATTAGACTTTAGGGCCTTGTTTTACTCAACTGCGACTTTCTTTCTCATATTTGCAAAATTAGATTTCTTTTTCATTGTTTGAAGACTAGCGGTTTGGACTATAATCCATCCATGCAAACCGAACCTCAGCGGACACCTAGAATAATGTTCTGTCTCTGAGATGTGTGTGTATGTGTTGAAGGGGAGGATGTAGAGTGTTATGCAGCACGCAGATGGAGAGATGGAGGACAGATGGAAGGATAGAGAAAGAGAGTGAGATGGAGGACAGATGGAAGAGGAGGTGAGGTTTGGAGAGTGACTCAGCAGTCAGATTGAGCGTTTGATGTGAGGGAACATCACACCCTCACAGTGAGATGAGAAATCCTTCTAACACCCCCCCCCCCCCCCCCCCCCCCCCCTTTACATTTTAATAAATGTGATTAAACATGCTTGTGCTTGTACAGAAGCACAAGGCAAAGGGGTGAATTTCCACCTTCATTTATTGCATTCTAGACCCTAAGATGTGAAAGGCCCTCTGTTTGAGCCAAGGACACCCTAAAGAAAGAAAACCACTAATAAAATCCCATTAATATTGCAGTTGTATTTCCTAAACATTTTTTAAGTTATATTAGAAGGAATATGGGTTTTGGTTTGAGTCTTGTGCTTCACAGATGTGTTTTATCTTGCTTGTGTCTCCTCAGAAGAAATCTCAACAATGTGTTAAACTGTGCTCAGATTTGCCAAGATATTAAATATCCTCCTTTTTATTTCCAAGAGACCATATATGACACAGTTTGAAGTCCTATCATAAAGAGGATGGATGAGGCCATGACAATCACCTTTCTTTTCTTTTCTTTTTAAATAGACCAAAACATCTGATGGAAATATAGGAACATTAGCGGTATTATTGTAATAGTTTTTTCTTGTAAATTAATATCTCAAGAAATCATTTGTGAGTTTACAAGGAAATTGATTTCTTCAGTGTCCTCTATGATTGACTGCATGTGCATAGTTAAATAGGGTAAAAACTAAATTATTCTGAAATATTCATAGTTCCTATTTATTTATTTATTTAGAAGTTTTCTCTTAGTCGTTAAAAATCATGTATAAGGTCGTAACCACATTTTTCTTCTGTTTACACAAATTCAGTGATAAATTTACAAATTTACTTTACAGAACTAATTTAAAATCTGTCAAAAAAAAAAAAATTTCGAAATGGAAAACCATCATTAGTTAAAGTGACTTTTCTTAATAACAGGATCCTACAGAGGGAATTTTATTCATAATATGAATTAAGTACTTTTTTTAAAAAAGGCTGTATATTTAGAATTAGAGTTATTAAAGCAAAAAGACATGGTAAAAATAAAAATGAATATAAAAATATAATATATAGGCTAAATTAGTTTTAAACAACTTTTAATTAAAAAAATCTATCTATTATCCATCTATCCATCTATCTATCTATCTACCTACCTATCTATCTATCATTAGCCTACAGTCATGTGCGTACGGACTTCATTTCCCAGCGCGCATCGCGTCGTGCGATGTTTCCCACAGCTGACAGATAGTGAGCAGAGACTCACAGCAGAACGCGCAGCTCGCACGACGCGCTTCCACAGCGCACTTGGATTTGGGATTACCTCAAACCACATCTCCCTTGTGGATCCCAGTGTAGACCGCATCTATTGTCCGTTCGGACAGTCTGATGGCATGCGTCTGTAGTAGTGCATGTGGATTGTATTATTATTTGTAGTTGCACTCATCTCTCCATCCACGGTGTGCCCGATGCAGTGGGATGGATGGTGTTAGAGTGGGGCTGATGATGGTGGAGGAGAGTGATGAACAGAGGGACAGCAGCAGCAGCAGCGGCGGTGTCGCAGCGATGGCCGCGCTACACCAGTGTGAACTGATCCAGAACATGATCGACATCTCCATCTCCAGTTTACAAGGGCTCCGGACCAAATGCGCGGCGTCCAACGATCTCACGCAGCAGGAGATCCGCACTTTAGAGGTAATAACGACTAGAGGGGCCGAAGTGCAGCGTCATGAAAGAGCGGATCCGCTCTCGCGCGCGCTTTATCCGTTTCTTCCTATTTTTGCACTGCAGCTGTTTATTGTGGTGCATTATAGAGGCGCACAGGACTGGGACTGAACCCCTCTTAGTGCATTTCACCAATGAAGTATTACAATGTTTGCACACGGTACCGTGGTAATACTTGGAATTTGGACAGTACTGGGATGCTGTATTTTTAGAAACGCACAGTGATGTGCTAGAACCTCTCTCACAAAAAATATACCATAATATTACCAGGGTTTCCTGAAGAATTTTGTCCTGGGTTCTCCATTAAACAACAACAACAGCTAAAAAAAGGTACTATGGTATTGCCATTGAGGGTAGGCTAGGTGTAAACTTTACAGTAATCATATAGCAGCACAATATCAATGTACCATGGTAAGAATGGTACAGCCACAGTACTTTCTTCATAAATGATTTTTTTTATGTCAGTTGTGGCATATACTGTTTCTAGTTATACATTTTGGAAGCACAATACAATCTAAAACATCAAAAATAAAACACCACTACTAACATGATGCATTTTTGTAAAGGAAAACATTGAGCGTTGGTTTATGCATGGAGTTCACAGCACACTAACCCAGTGGGGGGTATATTTGACCTGGTTCTGTTGACTAGGTGAAATATTGTTGGCAGCGAGATGCTGCGTAAAGCACAGCATCCCTGCAGCATCTCCGGACCAGAACCAGTCCTGATATTTTGACAGCAAAGGCCTTCACTGGACCGTCGTCTGGTCTGTGTGATATTTTGCCGATAGCGTCTCACCCTGACTTCCACAACAGTGGCGGTTAGTTGTCAGTATTGATGTGTGCTCCACCTGGAAAGTGCCCCATTGCTCCACCGGTAGGGGTAATTAATGAGGAATCAATACAGCTGTGGGGTGGATGGTGTGCAAACAGCCCCTGAGGGCCTGTAGTTTGAGTATTGGGTGAAGATGTGACCGCATGCACCAGAGTGATTGTTTTGGAGATTTGAGATGTTTGTGAAGCTCCTCTGAGGTTTTATGGAGTGTTACGGATCTGTGTTTCCTGATCTAAAAGGAAATTGGTCCTGACTGGGGGAAAAGGCCCAAGAAGAGTAGTTATATTTATATGACAGTATATAATTACTATTTTTGTATTTTTTCGTTACGATTGGCCATTTGATGTTTGCGAGCATGCATTATTAAATTTGTAAATAGTTTTTTCTTAATAAATGAAAATGCTACAAGCGAGTTGAGTAACCACAATATTATAACATACACTGTAAAATATGATTTTTAAGATTAAGATTATAGGAGTATGTTTTGCAAGGAAAATACTATTTCAGTCATTCAAAATTTCATGTTTATTTCAGTGTGTTAATTGTAATTAACTGTGAAATTTACAAGCAATTTCTGAGTGAAAATAGTTTGTACAATATTTTTTTATTGTTTGAAAAATATATTAATTTTGAGACTTGCTAAATATTGGATTTACCAGTGTTATTAAATCGTTTATGTTAGCATTCGCTGTAAAAGTGGAAATGCACTATTAAATATTAATAGATTAAAAACAATTAATATTGCTTGATAAACGATATGGTACAAATATTCTGTACATCATGAGCTATTTCTTCCACCAAAGATAATAAAAAACTAGTTAAAGAACAGCAAGCTGATTCCTTAAAGGGATAGTTCACCCAAAAATGAAGATTCTGTCGTTAATCGCTCACCCTCATGTCGTTTCAAATCCATGAGATCTTCATTCATCTTTGCAACACATATTTTTTGATAAAATACGAGAGCTCTCTGACTCTGCATAGACCGCAGCATAACTGAAATGTTCCCGGACCAAGAAACGTAGTAACAACATCGATAAAATAGTCCATGTGACATCAGTGGTTCAACCGTAATTTTACGAAACTGTGAGAATACTGTTTGTTCACAAAGAAAACAAAAATAATGTTTTTATTCAACAATTCTGTATAAAGTTATTTTTGTTTTCTTTGTGCGCAAAACGTGTTCTTGCAGCTTCGTAAAATTCCGTCATTACTTACATTTTTACTACATTTACATTACTACATTTCTGGGTGTGGGAATATTTCAGTTACGTTGCTGTCTATGCAGGGTCAGAAAGCTCTTAGATTTCATCAAAAATATCTTAATTTGTGTTCCGCAGATGAACGAAGTTCTCACAGATTTGGAACGACAAGAGGGTGAGCAATTAATGACAGAATTTTCATTTTTGGGTAAACTATCCCTTTAAGTTCTGCTTAGTTCAGCAGAAATGTTAAAAAAAAAATCTAATATTGGTCAATAAACCAATGTGTTACAGATACAGTATATATTGTATGTACTGAGTAGGCTATTTTTGTGAAAGATAAAATTCTAGAGCAATTTAGTGAAAGAACAGCAAACCGACTTCTTTAGTTCTGCTTCCTGCTTTAACAGGAAGTTGAATGTTCTACCTGTGTTCCAAATCAGGCTCTACTAGGCCGTTAAGTCTACAGGAAATGATGGAGTCACCACCGGGGAGCACTTTCTCAGCCTGCTTCCTCTTTATGTCTAATGAAGTCTCCTTCTCTTAGAGCTTGTATCTTTGCAGTTGGAGTAAATTATAGGTGGTTAATCATGTTTCAGGTTTCTCTGAGCCCTCAGCAGTCAGCATTACCTGTTTAACCCAGCTGAACAGGTTGATGTATTGTAAGTGTGCTCTTATGAGCGTCGTTCAGAGCGACAGATGGAGCCTTCAATACTCCAGCTGTATAACAGGCCCTGGATGAACAACAGATCTGAAGTGGTCACATTCAAACCTTCGCCACTTCCCGTACACTTCAGCGCAATCAAGAGACGCTTGAACTCGCATTAGATTCTCACTGAAAGCTCTTTATAACATCACTTCATGTCTTTTTTTAACAGCTCACCACTCTGGCCAGGAGATAATTATTCTCAGTCTCTCCTGCTGAAGTGCTGTGTGGTTATGTTTGACCGAATGTTCTCACTCTGCATCTGCCGTCTTGCTAATCTGCACCTTTTTCCGATATGTATTTGGCATCAATTTTGGAACGCTGGTTTACACAAATAGGACACAAATGAACGTTGTTGATACTGGAGCAACGTTGCTGTCAACCAGTTTGATTTTAGGGATAAAGTCAGCGTGAAACCGTGTTCGAAACCACTTTTTAAACAGGATACAGAGGAAATGTGGGATAGGATTTGATATATCCATTGGGAACCAGTGTTGTTATTGTGAACTGAAACTATTAACAATAATAATAATAAAAAAAAACTTAATTTTAATACTTAAATTTAAGCTAAACCAAAAGTTTAAAGTAATATATTAAAAAATGAAAACTGAAAGTATAAAAATATCAAGAAATACTATAATAAGTAATACTAAAATAACGCTGTTGGGAACTGATGCACAGATGTTACAGTTTTCACAGATACATTGAAAATTGTTTTCATATTATTCCTTATGACTAATAAATAACTGATATTAACCTTCTGCAGTATTTTGTGTTTGATTAAATAAATGAAAATACAACTCTAAAAGCGAAAATAAATAATATTAAATGTTACAAGTTATTTGAGCCATCACAGCATTTTAATGTACAAATGCAAAATGTATATTTATTTTGAGACTGGCTAAAGATTATTCGTTTCAAGTGAGTGATTTTATTTTTATATTTTCAGATTTCTTTTTTGTTATGTGCTTATACTTTTATATATGATTATTTTTATTTATTATTTCATTTTTATTTTTTTCCAGTGAGTAATTGTATTGCTTTAACTGTATCGTATGTTTTTAATTTAATTTTTATATTTTATTTCTTCCTTTTTTTAATGAACAATAAAATGTTTAGACTGGTATTAGTTTTAGTTTTGTTAGTAATTGTGTTCAGTTCCTCTGGACATTGATCTAGAAACAAAACCGTTTTTTACTGATCAAACCAGAGCAAATCAGCTTGCACCCCATGTCTTTTTCTCAAGACTTGGGAATGTTAGTCCTGCACCAGTTGTTTCCCCAGCTGCTGCTTCCAGAGTGAGATTGGTGTGTCTCCTCACATCTTTTCATTGTGTAGATTTTGATGAACTGTGATGTTTGATTCTGACAGCATGAGATGCCGTCTCAGGAACGCCGTGACCTACTTATATGCAGAGATCTTCAATCTCTCTATGGATAAACGAGTTTGTTGATGGTAAAAAAGAAGAGCTAGCTTGGCTCCAGAGGGTTCCTGTTCTGCGGACTCGAGCGGTCAGCTGTTGAAGCCCTCATCAGTCTGGGCTCCCCCCCGCAGTGCTGTTTGAGAGAGTTTTGCAGTGCATTCGTGTCGTGTGCTGTCGTGGCTGTGGCTATATTTAGATGTCTTCCTCCCTACGCGTTTTCAGGGTTGGTTGTTAAATAAGAAAATAATGACGTGAAGAGCATGAGCGAGGGGGGGAGGGGAGAGGGAGAGTGCCAGCCAATCAGCTCGCGTCTGTTTGAGGGCTCCCAATAGACTGGGAATGGGGAGGGGGGGCGACAGATTCAGCCAAGCAGAGCAGGTAAGAGATGTTCCATCATTACTCGTGGCTGTCTCAGCGCAGAGCTCTTCCCCAGCGCATCTGAGCTGCGTCATAAGGCCTGATGAGGAGCTGTCATCCTGGCTGCCAGCGATGTAGACGATCAGATTGTTTAATCAGAGAACGCTCTTTGATGGCGAGATTGTTTTTGGTATTAATGAACATGTGGTTCATGAGGAACATTTTTAAACCTTCATCCACATTTCCTCTGTGAAGATCTGACCTCCAGCTTGAGTGTTTGGTGGACAGGTTAAGACAGATCGGTCCAGAGCCGTGAGCTCTAGTCCTCGGTTGCATTATTCCCACAAGGGTTTTTGTTTTAGTGCATATTCGATTCAGCTTAAACTGCATGCCAACAAGTGTTCGATGCCATCTTTATTGTTGACTGGCTGTTGTTGGGTTTAATGTAGTTTTCCAACTGGAGGTTTGTTAGAATTTGATAGAAATGACTATGAACAGTAACTAAAACTAAACTAAAATGTGTGTGTAAAATATC
>SCHK01191784.1:4809-15519 GCA_004124795.1 Poropuntius huangchuchieni | reverse complement strand
ATGCTGACATCACTGTGAGATCAAATTGTTGACTGGGATGTTTACATGGTTTTTTAAAAATGCTAGGTAGCCAGTGTTTCAAAATTTTTTGTCCAATCAACGTACACTGCGTCACTGATAGTTCATATAGGACTGTTTTAGACCCTACTTTGAAGTAGGAGCTAAATTAGTTTCCCCAAACGAAAACTAAATACACTCCTAGTCCCTCCAGTGCAAACATGCCAAAAAGCAGGAACTATGGAAAGGTTCCTCCAGTGCGAAAGTGACTATACACTAATGCACACCCTAGTCCATTAAACCTGTGTTTCTCAACTCGAGTCCTGAGGACCCACCTACCAAAATGTTTTAGATGCCTCATTAATAAAACACTTGATGCAGCTCATCAGATTATTATTGTTAGATATGGAGGCATCTAAAACATTCTGGGTGGTTAGAATGGAGATGAGAAACACTGCAGTAGACAATAACAGAATATGTCATATTAAAATTGAGATAAAAAAGCAGCTGTGGAGCTCAAATAAACTTGTTGTAATCTCAACCCCTTAGAGAGCTCACTTCACACCTCGAGGGGGATTCTGGGTAACATCTGAAGGACCAATCATGGCTATCTGGCTTTCAAAGACACTCTGATAGTGTTGTACCACCAGAATCAACCATGTTTTCAACCCCTCACACTGCCTCTTGTCAGGAGCTGCCTAGTGCTGTAAGCCAGGCTGACAGAAGGTGAGCTGGTATGTGGTCCTCAATAACGCCATTTTACCTTGACCAAAAGTACAGTAACCTGGCCGAACCAGACCGTAAAACAGGTTTCTACTGTATGGATCAGTAGGAAACCAATCCTGGGAGATTAGGTGTGGTTTCCTTGAAATATTAATGGCTCCATTTGGATAAATAGCCGGCATCTAAAAGCTTTCATGAAGCAATCTTTCGTCCCGGCCTGGGCATTTATCACAGCTGCACACTTATTTAGGTCAGAACAGAATACAATCAAGTCCATAATAGCTTTCTTCACTCATGTGCAGTCAAATTGTTCATGGAGATTTTTCATTTGTTGTAGTTCATTAACATGAAATTGGTGTCACGTGGCTCAGTTGATTATAATCTGCATTGGGGGCACTGGAGGTCAAGAACTGCAGAAGGCAATTCAAGATTTGAAGGACCCTCTTGAACAGAAAAACATCCAAAGTACAAAAGCCACCAAAACAGAACAATAGACATCAAGGTCGATATGCGTCTTTGCATATGAACATTTATTTTCAGTATCAAAAACTCATAGCTCAGGCAACAACTGACTGGAAGACATTTAAGACTTCATAATTCAGATTCCTACTGTATATGGTGGACATGAGACTCAATAAATAAATAATCTTTTTACATGAAATCAGCTTGAACACATAAACCTACGTGAACGTATTGGTCAGAAACTGAAGGCTGAAACAATTAACAGCTATTGGGTGATGAATTATGAATAATGATCTACGGCAGTAATGATGGTTATTGACACCTGACCTTAATTAGCCATTGCCCAGTGATTGGTCGACAAATCAAGGTGTGATCATTATGTGGTCAGACACAGCAACGGGCCATGGATTTCACAAGCAAAGAGACGAACAAAAAATGAAGGGATGGATGCTAAAAAAACGGCAAAGAAAGACTACATCCTCGGTTACAGGGAGAACTACGTACATTGTCTGCAGCAGGCTCTGTGGAACCGTGCAGCTAGTCTTGGATGGGAAGTTCCAGAACAATCCAGGCCCCATCTATCAGTACAAAACAAGATCCATTTGTAATTCAGCTATACACAATATTGGATATTCAGAAACTCTCACAGTTAAGTACGTTAAACTGGGCAAGATATTGAGGAAGCCCCCTCCGAGTTGAGCTTTTATACACTAATATGCAAACTTGTCCCAGGGCATGCCTCTTACAAAGAGATGTTTTACGAAAAGGTTCCAGACAATTCACAAAATCCTCTATAAATGACATTCTTTATATAAATCTCAAGCCAGAAGAGTATCTATCAAAGTAAAGCTAACATGCAGTTTATTGAAGAATCTTTTTCCATGCTCGGAACTGACGGAAGAGTACAACAGTTCTAACAAGGAAGGCTTCCAGGCAGTATGGGTTTTGTACGAGTGAGACAGAAAAGTTTCCAAGGCGTCTGTTGCATTGTTATATAATGTAGAAATGGGGGCATCTCGTTGTTGTCTTGCAGGGAGATTTAGCAAAAAAAATAATTAATCAGCCTTGCGTCAAGTTGCGTCAGTATTGCCATCTTTTTCACAAGGCTGAATGAAAGATATCCATTATTTTCATCTACTTATTTTCAAAACCATGCCACATATTATCATTCATCTTTACAGCTGTAATCATCCCACACATTAGTAATTGAAGTACCTGCTTGAATTTCCACCAACCTTTCAGTCACATAGAGAAAATGTATTTCAGCTGCACGCCATGTTGTTAACCAAGTGTGACAAAGGTGTGGCAGTTGCCTTTAGCTGTAGTATAAAATAGTTTTATTTTAAATTAAACATAAATCTTCCAATCTTAAGGCGCGTGCTAACAACATCATCTATCACCCCTTTAAAACTCAAAGTGTCAAGGCTTATCATAAGTCACAGTTTATCCACCCTGGAAAGTTCCACGGCCCTCCTGGCCTCCTATGCAAGCTGGCACCCAACCAGGTACACTGGCGTCAGATATTCTGTGAAGTGTTATTGAGATTAGGAAAACAAAAGCACTGCTTATCTGTTATTACACAGACCTGAATACTTCTCAGCACCACAGCAGATAGCATTACTCCAATGAAAAGCAAAGAACACCTGTTAGTAGACTTACCCTGAATTTAAGAGGTGGTCTGGATGGACTGCGACTGGCTTGCTGTTTTTGGCAAAGCTTCCCTGTCTGACGCAGTTATTTTGCGGGGTTAATAAATTTAACCTGTCGACCTCCCATTCACGCCAATGCAGAGGCTGGAACTATGAAGTGTAGCTTATGACACAAGAGCTGTAATACTCTCAGGAGGTAGTCTAATGCTTCTCTTCAGATGGAGTCCCTCAAGGCCCTGTGTTGGGGCACTTTTTGATCTGATTATATCTTCATGCAGTACACTTTGTACCGAAACAACCACAAATTTAACATGACCTAACAACAGAACAGAGTTCTCTTGAATGATCATTCTAATTTGTGCCTCTTTGCGAAAATGACCACAATAACCAAAGAGATATTTCTTACCTCTGCTGAAGGACTGTGTTCTGATGTTGTCTTAAGGGATTCTGATGTGTTTAGCCTCTTTTTGTTTGCTCGTGAGTGCGTTTCGGAGCGATGCTGTCTACCCAGTGAGGGCTATGCTGTGTGAATCTCTCTACCTCTGTTCCACCCTCCCTCATTCGCTCACTCTTCCCCTCCCTTCTTTTGCTCTGTAATAAACAGAGAACACGTGTCCTCTTGGATGATGCAGCCTGAGCCCTACCAACAGATGAGAGTGAGACAGAGGGAGGGAGAGAGAAAGAGCAATCACAGAGAGGGACAGAGAAGAGGGACACACAAGGAGAGAGACTGAAAGATAAGAAATTGGATACAGGAGAGGGGAGAAAGAATAGTGAAGGGCAGACAGGAAGGAAGGAAGGAACCAAGGAGACAAAGAGGAGAAAGAAATAGTGAGACAGGGATATTGAGTAAAGCCTGGAGGCTTAGAATGAAAGACTGTCCAATTAGACCACAAGTGTTAGCTCTGTACAAACGATTCTTACACTTCAGGGGGAAGGAACAAATTTGGCAGCATGAGCTTTTATCAAGTCAGTTTTTACTAGAAACTTTTCTCCCAAGATTATAAACACATACTCATATACCCACCCAAACACTGCTATAACAAACCCACACATTTACTTATCACAGCATGAATCGAGGACACAGACACATATACGCCCATGCATGTGTTGGTACAAAGCAGTTTTCTTTTTCTTTGTACTCTTTTATAGCAATTTGCACTTTTCCCTGAAGACTACTTCTAATGTTAGTCAAGGATTCTTGCACTAAAAACAGCTGTAATTAGGCATATTTTTCAGCCTTTTCCTAACTCTTGGAATTGTCTGTTTTTGCTACTATACCTTGTATAGCTAAATTAGCTTGTCTCAATGTAAGGCAATCAAGGGTTCAAGACTGGTTAAAATGGTCCAGTTAGCCAGTCCTGTTGGAAGATGCTGTAACTACACCAATAAAAAAAAAAAAAAATTCAAACAAATGCAAATGCAAACAAATTGATAAATGTTTGGGGTGGTGGTAATATTGAAAATGATGATGATACTGATAGAGATGACATAGAGTGTGATAATCACTTGTCATTTGCAAGATGTCAAAAGCATTGAATCATAGTAAATCAATATCCTAATTAACACATCCAAAGGATGGAAAAACTGTACCATGCCTTGTTTCCCCCTACAGTCTCACTGTCTTTAATGCTGTATCAAGAGAAATGTTGCTAGTCTTACTCAGCCAAGTAGCTTCTGGCTGGAAATTGTCAGCAATTTTGAAATGGCAATAAAACTTTCCCTGGCAATTCTGAGGGTATTTTGCTGTTGGAAAGTCCATATAACCCACTATGGAGCCAGAATGAGGAATCTAAATAAACTTTTCTCATTATCTTGTTGGCACAATTGAAAAGTCAAGGGGGTAAAAGGAGTACATGCCAACCCACAAGTGTTCCTACATTTTAACAATTTAAAATCAAATGAAATATGTTCTGATTTGGGGACAGAATCAACCATGGCAGCCTCCTGTCAATACTTAAGAGAGATGTTAAAGCCGACCTACAGTATTTGAGCACACTTGTTGATTTGACAGAATGAGAGATGTGATGTCACATACAATCAACTCACATTATTCTGCAGTCTGACATATTCTTTGCTGAAGGCTGCTTTCTGCTCTCCATGTTTAGCTTCATTAGGAATTATGGACTAGTTACCACCACATACTGTACACAACAGTGCAGCGTAGTATACATTCCTCCCTGCTTCATTGTTTGTTGCAAATTAAAGACAGTCACATTCTTGGCTCACAATCTTACAGGCTAATTGACCCTTATTTGTCCCTATATTAACTCTGTGATAAGAAGAAATCAGGTCAGTCGCCTTTTTTGGAAAGGTCTAGAACAGTAGATGGACTCTAGCCAGGTTTTAAGTGGTGAATTGGGAGAAACCTGGCAGCAGAGTGACCACAGTTGATAGGCTAAGCACGTTTTGAGTCCTTGTTTATCTAAAGGTTTGGTTGTCTGTACCTGTGCCAATGTGACAACCTTAAACTGCTCATTGGTAAGCAAGACATACCCAAGGCACGTGCTATCACAGAGGCAACACAGCTGGCTCGCTGCAATGTGAAGAGCGTCAATCTTGTACATCTTTGCCTGGAGTATAGATGTTCAGAACAAGGAGTGTCAGAGGGCGACATACAGTAGAAGTCGACAGAATCCTCAATGGAACTCAACTGAAACTTTTCTTTCTGAATTATCATTTGCTTGAAAATGGACAGGCAACAAATCCAGACAATGGTCATCACAACTGCCATGCCTTATGTTGCCTCGTAGTTTTCACTTGCACATAGGGCTGAAATAAAATGATTGAGTTATATGATGTAGATTCCTGTATTACATTTAGATCTACAATTGCTGAATCCAAGTGTTCTATTTACAGCCTGTTCTTTGCACTGATGATGGAGAATAAACTTTATTTGTGCCAGCTATCACCACCTTGTTGTGGAATCCCATGTAGACCAATGCTGCCTCCGCATATGCTTGATTCCAGAACTGGATTTTGTCTGAAACATAAAAATGCTTATTTTATTTGACATACTACAAAAAAAAAATAGGTAAAGTGAAAAAATGCACTTACTGTAAGGGTTAGGCCTTGCTCAAGGACACAACGATGACTGCCACTATGACGCACCAAACCCCAAGAAACTCCAAGATTGCAACTTTCTTTGAAGACAGTGTGTGGCTGCCCATTAAAAAATCACTGCCACAAGCTGTAGGTTGTTGCTATGCGGTTGCTAAGGTGTTTCAGCACATAAGTTGTCTCAGTACATGCTTACGTATAAATTGGATTCTGTCAGAAACACGATGCTTCTTATATGTGGTGATCTGCCACTTGAATGAAGAGAAAAAGAACACTAGAGATGGACAGCTGAGCTATGACTCATCCCTCTATTATAGCAGGAACGAAGGAGAACAGGTCACTTGACTCTGATATTTATGGACGTTTTTTTTCTCATCAGCGTGAACGCACTTGTCCGTCAAACTAGCATCGCCTGACAGTGATAGAGAAAATGGAAAACAAGGTGAGGAGAGAGGTGGTGAGACAAAAAGACAGAGACACGGGAGAAGACAACATTTATTGCACATCCAACACTCGCTCAGGCTATTTATAAAAGACAGGTCACTCTGCAGTAAGCAATACTGCAAACAAAACAGACGAATGAGGCATTGCAATAGTTCAGAAAGGAAAGGGCAATGTCTTCCAACACCCTATCCATTCTGACATCAAAAATCAGCAGAATTTCCACAAGGGTTGTTTTGTCCAAAAAGGAAAGGAAGACAGTGCCTAGTAAAAAAAAAAACTGAACGAATTTGGAAAAGAACTCACCTGTTTGGGTATGTTGGACAACTCAGCTCATTTAAATTGAAGGTGCATCATATGTAAATATTATTTCACCTGTAGTGTTTACAAAAGATCTGATGACTAATAGTTTGAAAATAAGGTCATTATTAATAATAGGCTAGCAACAACAAGTGGTACAAATAAAATGTTCCATATGCCATTAACCTAAAAACATTTGTGAAAAAAAAACAAAGAGGGGAGACTTCGCCGCCTCATTTTAGAAGTCCACCACAGGTTCCACCATCAAAAATATTAACAAGGGGGACATAAAACACTGTTCTCAACCTCACACCTGCTTTAGTGCACAGGCTTGTTTGAGCCGGTGTTTCAGAGTGAATGCAAACCCAGTCGGGGAGAGATTAGCCACATCTGAAGAGCAGCGCGGGGGCGTTAGCTTAGATACGGCTAATCCTGACACCTCTGTTTCTCTCTCCATCTCTCACTCTTTTGCCTCCGAGTCGTGTCTGTTCTTTTCAAACGAGAAGGTCTGAAAATCGGCTCACTGGAACAGCTAAGGCGAGAAGCCAAAAGAAGCTCAAAGACAGACATGGGAACACTGGTGGATACTTTTCCTCCAACTCTGTTAAAAAGAGATGCAACACAATCAGCTGAGGACAGATGGGATCTGAAATCATTTGCAGGATTCTCATACAGTTAAAAACATGAATAATTCTGCAATAAATTAGAGGTCTATTGAGAGAGGAAGGGATTATGGAAAGATGTCAGTGCTTTTTTAAAAACTGTTTTAACTTTTTGGGTTCACTGTCTGTCTCTGTGTGTGTGTGTGTGTGGGTATGTGTGTGTTTATTCAAATTAAATGCAATCTTAAGGCACAATGAAATGTTCTAGCACCAGAGTCTACTCAAAATATGCAGCGTTGCTACAGAGACAGTGCTACTGTAGATACATGGTGCTTGCATACAATCTCTGTGAAAGTCTTGGTTTGGTAATGTACTGTAGTTTTATAACACTGCACACTGGACTACATCTTCATAAAATATTATAGCCTAAGTGTCTGCACTTAAAGAAACATCTTGCATGCACTGTAAATCAGTAAGCTATAAATGCCACAGTCACAGACTCTTAACAAAAAAAACAGACTATTAACAGGGTTATTTGGCAGTAGTTGGGTCAGTTCCATGTTCATGACTCTTAAGAGTAGTACATCTCTAGCTCATGCCAGAAAAGTCACACTGTGAATCCAGGTCAGGAGTGATTCATTGAGCAACAACAAGAAATGGTAGTGTTCTGGGAGACCCAGCATGGGTCATGGTGAAACACTTGACACCATTTACTTAGAAGCTAAGGAACGGTAACCTAGGATTTTTAACTCTGTATGTATAGTGAAGGGAATAATCTTTTATGGCAGATACAGTGTTATTTAACTTATAAAGGTAGCATTGCAGTTGCAAGTGCTATGCAGTTTCTATTATGTTGGGTGGGTGCTTGCAAGCCCAAGGAAAGAAGTTATGGGCAACTATCAAAGTACCTTGATCAAGGGCACAACAATCATGGCGTTTACCTTGTGGAATTGAATCAACCTTCTGGTTACTGTTGCCCTCAACCACTATGCAACACTATCCTAAAAACAAGAGAGAGAGAGACAACTGTAATTTACTCTTTGCAAACATTAATGCTTTTATTTACTGTCTGAATTGTATGGTAATTCAATAAAGTCATTGCCCTATTTGTAATCAAGCCACCAAATGATGTAACTTAAAGAGAACTGTAGGGCAGTGAGTGACTTTTCTTTAGTTTAGACTTTTCAAAAAGTCAATATATCCCTCCTGCCCTACACAAGCCAACTCAGCTGAGGCTGCAGAGAGATAACAAGGTCGATATGACCATCCCAGAGGGGCATATCAATAACTTCCATTCCGAAATCACGGATGAGGTTGTCCACATCAGCTGACCCACATTTTACACATGAACAAGCAGCTAGGACTCATAAACATGCTCATTAAAATAAAAAAGACTAAGACATTTGAAATCTGATCCTGAATAAAAGAGATTCCCAGTTCAAATATAAATATATATATATATATATATATATATATATATATATATACACACACACACACGATATAGATGTGTGTTTTAAGAGGGGAGAGAAAGGGGCACTGAAGTGTGGAGGCAGTGATTTGATTTGTCCTTGTGTTGACTGATGCAAATCAGGCTCGCTCTCACACACACACATAGTCACGAACAACCTGATGACGCATACAAATGTCACCTCCAATATTCTAAATATAAGAGCTCATGGATTATCAGAAACCAGCACTCTTTATATGACTGCATAAATGCATTAAAGTTAGTTATTTATGTTCAGCCTGGATGCCGGAAATAATCTTTGTTAAAATGTTTTAGTTATTGACATCTATGACGTGCAAACTCATAACACCCTAGGCTATTAAAAAAAAATACAGATAAAACCTGTTCAGTCTTCTGTAGGATGAATAAACGGAAGAATCTGTAATTGCTTTATAAAAAGCACATCTTTGGGAAAAAACATTTGTATTTAAATTAATGAACTTTATGTTTCAAGGAAGAAACAGAGTAAAAACAATAGAATACATTTATTTATTGACCAAACTAAAATATACACAAAAATATTAGAGTAAAAAGTTCAATTTACACAAGTCTCTCAATAACACAAACATACATGGATGTGTCTCACTTTCTCACACACACACACACACACACACACACACACACAAGAAAGTGTTCCTTGTAACCTTTTGGTCTTTCAGGCCTGAAGGTCTGTAATTTTCCTCTTTCTGTAGTTGATAACTAGACTAGAGGCAGTGAGTTGAGAGGACTGGCCCTTTTCCCACAGTTGGAAACTGTTTAGTCCACTCTGGCCTGCCTTAAACAAGCTCCTCTCTAAGCAGTCCAAGCGCTCCACCAGCGCTGATGTGTCTTCATTGTAGGCATTCTGGGACGAGTCCATGGTCCGACGGAAACGACCAATGAAGGTCTAATAAGAGAGATGGGGAGAGTATATAGATTTTATGAAGGCATACATATACTGTATATAGGATACAAGGACAGTTGCAAAATAGTTCTCTAGTTTTTATTAATGAGCATTCAAGTCTTTCGAGCTGCAAAATAGAACTCTTAAATTTAAATAAAAATNAAAATAGTTCTCTAGTTTTTATTAATGAGCATTCAAGTCTTGAGCTGCAAAATAGAACTCTTAAACTTGAAAAAAAACGGCAATAGAAGTGATCAAAATAAGTAGACTTCATGACTAAAACTAAGAGACTAAAAAACATTTCGTATTTGCAATTTTATAGACATAGAAGAATTCAGCCATATTCTTGCTCAAAGTTCAAAGCTGCTTGTTGTATTGTAATAATCAATATACAGTACTAGCCATAATAACTATGCAGCAGACATTTAAAGCTCTAAATTATGCCCTGAATTTTACCTGAACTTAACATGGAGCTTGAATGGTGTTCACTGATTGAACATGCCAGGTTGAATACGTCCTATTCAACCTGGCATATCAGTCTGCCCAGCAACTGGTCAGTACTAGTAATGATTTTAAACGTACTGCTCCCTCTACTGGTTGAGGTAAGAAACAGCAGATGTATTATTACACATCCCTCAGATTTCAGCACTGGCCTGGTTCCTGACGGCTATAGAAGGGTGGGCTGGCAGATATCCTGCGTGGGCATTTTTTTTTATAATCATCATCATATAGTCTAGAAGATATTTCTACTGTAGATATTGCTATATTAACTATAGCTTTCATGGGCAGCCTAGAATACCATGCCCTTTGACTTTTCACATTCAGTATTACACAAACTTTTTTTTCTTTATTGAATATTAAAAAAAGCCCTATTTGTTCTTTGTTCTCTGGATCATTGTTTCTTTCTACACTGGTGATTCTTTTCAACTAATTTTTTAATGATACCAAGGCCATAATTATGTCTAGAACACTGGGGGACCAATTGTTTTGAGGAGAATATAAAGACCAGACCACTATGGTAATGGTATTTATTTAAAGGAACACACCACTATTTTTGAAAATAGGCTCATTTTTCAACTCCCA
>SCHK01191731.1:0-17532 GCA_004124795.1 Poropuntius huangchuchieni | reverse complement strand
ACCGCAGATTAGCATCACGCAAAAGAGGGGTTTGGAAAAATTAATCGTTAAACAAATAGTTTGGGAGTCTTTGAACAAGTAAGGTAAAAATAAATGCATAATATAAGAAAATGAATGCATGTCAACCTGTAGTTGGGGACTCTCAAAACAAAAATATTAACCTTTCATAACCATAATAGCGGCACTTAAAAAATAAAAATAAAATAAATCGTATTGAATGCTACAAAATCATAATCCACAGTATGTTTGCTAAAGAGCTTAAATGATTAGTATCATATTAAATTTAAGTGAGAATTAAATTATATCTAATTCTATACTAGATGGTAGTCTAAATATAAAAGAAAAAAAAATGAGCACAGTTAAATATCCAATAACAGCCAATGCTGTTAATATTAACGGCAAAATAAATACTCACCGCTTCCACATATGGTGTGAAAAAGGACTAATGGTTGTTGATCACACAGAATGGCTTCTCTGTGGTGTCTCATCAGTTTCTCTTTCTTGGTAAAATGAGGAACAGAGTTTCTGACTCAAAAGACCCAACACTAATTGGCTATTATTGTCCAAATTCTCAGCAGAATAAAATGAAATTGCAATAAGTCACTATGTTCATACTTCAGCTAATGACTACTGCCTCCTGTTAGCATCGCTCGCAGCTGCAGTTAAAGTGATTGATGTGCCCTGTGTATATTTAAACAAGTTGCAACACAGCTGTTATTTTAACTTGTTCACCCAGCTCACAAACACAAAAAGCAGCAGGCTGCAGCAATCAGCTCAGCAATGCAGACACAAAGTGTTGAAGTTTGTACATTCATGTGAAGTAGCAATTGTAAAATATTATGAGCTATGAACGACTGCCCAGTTATTCCACATTTGGGTCAACATATAAAAAAACAAACATTGTACATTTATTGAAAGATTTAGGGTAAATTGTTTAAAAAATTAACAGTAAAAAAAATTGTAGAGAAAAATATGGCAGGATGGCCAATGGCAGCTGAAGGTTGGTAAATGATGAGCTGCTTCATCTAAGACATTGTTGAAATCCAAAGTTCTGTCATGAAACTCTAGATGGCGCAGTCTGATTGGTCATACTCAATCTGAGATAATGACATCATTATCAGATGGCGCAGCTGATTGGTCTTTTTGTCTCGGTAGCCAATGAGCTTGCTGCTCTATGTTCAAATACTTGGCTAGTTCTTGCTGTAGATGTTTCAGCGCGCTTCAGAAACCCTCCTCCTTCCCCAGCTCCACCTGTATAGATCTGCTACGGGGTGATTTAACGTATGCTATTTATGTGGGTTATTTCATATATGTTGTATGTGCAGCAGCAGTATTTCTTACAAGCTCACAGGATCATCATTGTTGAAAAAATAAACCCCAACTTGGTGATCAGAACCCTGATTCAAAAAGGTTAAATAAATAAGTGAACATATTGATGTAAGTTAAAGTATTTATAAAATAGTACTTTACTGCTTTTTTAAAATATGGTGCCAGTTAGAACTGTGAAGCTATGCAGTTTAGTATCTTTTTTTTTTTACTTCTCAATGCTGACCAATAAGAATTAAGTAATTACAGAGAGCTGTGTAATGAAATAAAATAACGTAATTTACAAATAAAACACCTTTGTGCTTGTTTGCTTTACTAAATGTGAAAAAACTGTCATTTTGGGCCTGAATGGCTGTTTTGCAGTCGGTGAAGACAGACTGCAGTTAAAGAAAGAGAGCGAAAGCGGGAGAGAGCGAGAATGCTGAAATGCTGAGGGAAAGCAGGAGGGTGGTTTTTAGCAGCAGTCAAACTGTGAGCCCTGCAGAGAGAAAAGAGGAGCGGTATTTTTCCATCTGCTGGGTGAGCGCAGAGCACCCGAGTCATCAGGTGTCTTAAAAAACACACATGTACGTACCATCACTAAACACACACATCACATTTGAAACTGTTCCAATACACAGGGCGATGTGCCAAATGTTTATAGTCATTGTTTATTCATCCAGTTTTGCACCCAGGACTCAATCTGTTGCCTTCTGCTCTGAGGGTGACTCATTAACTACCTGCAGAATTAACCCTGCATGTGCCCTGGTGCATAATGAGGTGCAGGAGGAGACTTAAGGAAAAACAATGAGTGAGGAAAAAAAGCAAATTTCACTCCATATTAGACACTAAGGAGGTGCATCACACTGACCCTCATAGTGTGTGTGTGTGTGTACTACATGTGTGTGAGTTCAGTGATTTTACATTTCATTATAAAATACACCAGTGAGCCGAAACATTATGACTACCTGTCTAATATGCTGTAGGTCCTACTTGTGCTGCCAAAATAACACTGACCCGCCGAGCCATGGACTCTACAAGACCTCTGTCAAAGTCTCTCAGAACTTTATTCCTGCACCAACACATTGACTACACGTAGTGATTGTTCATTTATCATCTATAAATTACCCAGTCCTTCACACGTGACCTTGTTAGGAGATGATTAACAACATTCACTTCACCTAAGACTGGTCATGATGTTTGGCTCATTGTATATGGTGTATATTATCAGCAAAACAAGTGTGGTGTTACAATTTCAGACCCCACACACTATGAGAAAAGAATGAAAGAAAGAGAAAATGCGAATATAAAAGGTATACCAGTCATATACGACTGCTAAAAATAAAGTTAATAATTCATGATTCATCTAGAAATTAAAAAGAATAAAAGTGCACTACTGTTCATAAGACCACTTGAGTCATAACAGGTTATATATTAAATTACATAAGTTGTAACATTATGTTTTAACATACAAGCTCTTCTACTTAAAAATGAAATATGAATTTTAATTCTTTAATTGGAATATAATAGAATTCAAGTATGTATGAAATATCTTTTCCAGATACACTAAGTGCACACAATATGTCTTAAAAGACACTGAAATTTATTTTCATTTTCTTTTCTTTCTTTCTTTTGGTTATTTATCTTATTTATTTATTTTATGTTAACTCATTTATTTATTTTGAGGGGAGATGACAGATAATTTGTTGGTACTTACTATGAATGTTTTTTAATGCTTTGCACTGAAAAAATATTCAGTAAATACACATTTAAAAATCACTGGTAAAGCATTAATTAATCCGGAGTCATTTTGCAAACATTACTTCTACAGTTTTGATCATCATATTCATATTAGATCTTGCTAAGAATATGCATTAACAAGCTCACAATCTCGTATGAAATAGGCAGACAGACTTATCTCTCTTTCATCTCTCTAAAATATACTGTTCATATATATATATATATATATATATATTCTTTCAGTTCTTTTCAAGCAGGACTTAAATTATTTATTAAATTAAATTGTTAAATGAAAGTTAAGCATGCATATGTTGGAAGAACACATTGAATTTAAGTTATATAATTCGAATATACGCAGAACATGGTACAAAGGCAGGTATGAATCTGGGCATCCCGCATGCAAATCATCTCTCCGTAAAACACTGTGCAGATGACTCAGCATCCTGGCCAGTGAATAAACAGAAGCACATGGCACGCAAGTGAAGCGAGGAAAATTGGTTCTCAGATATTCTCAATCTTAAGACCGGGACCTCAGGATCCCATACATCCTCTTTGGCATTAAAGAATTGCCCAGAAATCCATCAGTTTGACCCCATTCAAATTACTCTGTGGGCACAGACAGCTTTCAGGATTTCCTGCCAAGGAGGTTTGGGAACAATAACCGTCATCTCTCTGTCACTCCATCATGTAAGCCATGAAGAAACACATCAGCTCGGTCATTCACCATATGCTAAAAGTCCAGTATGTGAGTTTCATCCTGACCATAGACAGTTTCTCCTTTACTTTTTACAGTATTTGTGTGGAATTCAACATTTCTGGCCTTCTTTCAGTGGCTCTTGCCTGTGTAATGAAAGGCTTATGACACAAAACTCGGAGGGTCCATCATCTTGGCCGGAGAAATGTGATACAGCTATGTCAACTTGTTTATAAAGTGGATAAAGCCAGATTCTCAACTTTGCTGAGGACACATGACACCGTGAAGATGTGTGAACAACTTGGTCTGCACCAGAAACATGAGGACAATAAATTGTTGGGCCAGTGCTAAGACTCTCCAACACTCCCAGACAGACCAATAATTCTACACAACTAATGTTTATTAGTAGACAGAGCTTCAAAGGGCTGGACACACTGCCAAACCCATGAGTCAGATTCATGATTCAGCACTGGTTGTTCTTAAATTTTCAATGTCAAGAGCATCCTGTGGTTTTAATCAACCAAGAACTATTATCTTTTAAACTCTCGCAATGTCACTGCACGGACCTATTAAGTTTTAATCAAGTTTTAAGAGGAAAGTCACCTGTTCTTAAGTTGTTTTCTTACTTGGGTCTGTCC
Source organism: Poropuntius huangchuchieni (assembly GCA_004124795.1). Lineage (NCBI taxonomy): Eukaryota > Metazoa > Chordata > Actinopteri > Cypriniformes > Cyprinidae > Poropuntius > Poropuntius huangchuchieni. The sequence goes on along the minus strand of SCHK01191731.1, from coordinate 13,155 downwards.
TTCAATTCAGTGCCTTTGCAACTTTGAAACTTTTAAAAAACATACTTTTATAAGCATCTTAATGCTTCATCATTAAACGATATTTTAACGTTTTCTAATATAAGGTATAATTTGCATAGTATCCCTTTTATTTTCTATATTTCTTTTTAAATATATTGTAAATGATTCTGGATTTTCAGAATCATTACTCTCAGTGTCACATGATTCTTCAGAAATCAATCTGATATGCTAATTTGATGCTCAAGAAACATCTTATTACTAACAATGTTTGTTGTTTTCATTTATTTGAAATTATAAATGTCATCAGTGTTGATCAGTTTATGTGTTCTTGCAGAATAAATGTATTAATTTCTTATAAAAAAATACTGACTGACTTTTGAATGTTAGTGTAATTTTTACATTAGTTAGATTGTACTTTTAATACTGACTGAAAATAAATCTCTTGACTCCCTGTTTATTTTCAAGATAAAAGCAGACAAAAAGGGACATTTTTGAAGAATGCACACTTAACCCTCCTTGATTCAAAATAAAATAAACTCTGTAATGTTGATATCAATAAATTATGACTGAAAATCTCCTTCATTATAGTGTGGTTATAAAACAGACCTCTCTAAAGACATAATCTCCAAACAAAACTGAAATCAATGAATGGATAATTATTAAACAAATCTAGTTTTTGTAACAACAACATGTATTACATAACACAGATCTTGAATGGAGGGGTGAGGGTGAGTGTTTTGAGTGGCAGTCAGAATCGCTCTAGCGCTCCGCTGCACCCTGGGCAGGTGATAAAGAGCGACACATGGCTCATGGGCAGAGTGGGGAAACTGGCATCCAGCTGTTTTCAGCCTCACGTCAAGAGCTGTGGAGTGGCCTCTCACTGCGGTTGAGAAAGGATCTCCAGGGTTCAAGCCACATAAAACTACAGCGATGAGCTGAAATAAAACCTACAAACACATACATATTCCTCAGTCAAGATGCTTATCCATTAGCATCCATTTAATTTGCCGCAAGAATTTCTACTTTGAGTTTTAAGTATATTTTAACTCTAACCAACTAAATAAATAAATTGGGGTTGAATGTACGATGAACTAGCACCACTCTGATTTCACTTAGAGATTTAAAGAAGCAGTTAAACATTCTTTTTCTTTCAGTTTTCAGTTTTAGTGGGTTGAAACGAAGAGGTGAGTGTGGCAATCACTCTATAGAGATGAATGGGAATACTAACGGACACATTTAAGTAATAAGTAATATGGACCGCAGTTCAGTTTTTTACAGTGATTGGTTAGATTCCCTGTTGGTTTTCACACTGACTTGTTAAATTTAATATATTCAAAGGAAACTGAACTTCACTCTTTCCTTGCCCTAACTCTCTACTCCATCTTTTCTTCTCTTTCATTGTCCCCAGGCGCTCTGACGCCTCCATGCATGTGGTCATGTGGCACTCTGGGGTGTTAGTGAGTCAGTAGGGCGTGAACTGCTTTGAACTGGCTGCCTCTCTCTCTCTCTCTCTCTCTCTCTCTTTATCTCTCCTGCCCTCCATCCCTCTTTCCTGATGATTTCACTCAACTCTGAAACTGTGTGCATCTCCCTCCATCTCAGTTAATCTCTTTCTCTCCCTTCCTTGTCCATTTGTGCCATCTGTTTTTTAAAGCCTTACACTAACCAACCACTAGGAATTAATAAGTGTTACATAACTAGGCCACACTTGCTAATTAAACTACTGTACACCGGTTATAGCATTTACAAACCTCAGCTTTTTATGCAGAAAGCACTTTCAATTCGGTAACATTACTAAAAACAACTGCTGCATTTGCAGGCTTCCTCGTCCTTCATAAACCTCAACAAAGTAAGCCAGATCAATGTAACCTAGTGTGCACATCGAACAAGAGCGCCTACCATATCAACCCATGCACTGCCTCCTCCTGCTGCATTTGTATTGTTTAGGACCACAGTGTGTTACAATCTCAACACTGCAATAATCCCATTTTGCACAGTCATCACAACTGTTGCCATTCTAACCCATTGCAAGCAGCAGAGCATGACAGCATGCGCTTATAAACACCTTTCAATGCTCAATCTCCCTCGACCAGCCTGAATACGGCTGTGCGCCCAGCGCCGGCTCGCCTGTGATAATCAAGCAGTGCAGGGAGGTAATGTGGGAGTGAGGAAGGATGACCAGACTGTGAACGGGGTGTGAAGAGAGTGAGGTGTATAGCTATTGAAAAGGAAATCAGTCACTGAAAAGGAGTAAAATTAAATTTACAGTTCCAGTCTGTGCATTGCTTGGCAATACTCAAAGCTTAATGTTTTGGCAAAGGTTTTTGGCGGAGGAAAAAAAGAACAAACTGGCTGGATTTAGTTTGGGAAAAGTTATTTCATATTATGCAATATTTAGTTACGGTCCTTGAATATGTGCGGCGTCCCAAGAGTGCTGACACAGTCTAACAGCACTGGGATTTTCACTGCTTCTTTCGCTGTTCACTTTGTGTTGGGGAATAATCAGTGACTCTTTCTGTAGTTACATCTTTCTGCCAGAAGGTGGCAGTAAGTGACTGTCTTCACGAGTGAATCATTAAATGATTCATTTAACTGTTTTGTTCAAATGTGCTGATTCATTCAGGAATGCAACAAGTGGTCGTTGAATCACTTAAGCAGTTCGTTCAAAAACAATGACTTCAGAAACGCTAGGTGATGTTAAACGTTTAATTTCGCTTTTACTTCGTTCAAAACTCTACTTGTTGCTGGAGCAGAAATAGACAACAACCCAGCAGCAATGTGTCTAAAATGTAAGTTATTTCATATCAACTTGCTGCCATAACCACATAATTTAATTTAATTTAATTTAATTTAATTTAAAACAAAATATAGGAAATACCAATAAATTTCAGTGTAGAACACTTATGTAATCACAAAAATTACATTATTAATTATATTTCAATATTTAGCCATTTAAAACTAATGGATCTATTTTTTTCCCCTTGCAGGGATAAATCCTACAGATTCCCTATATGCGCAAAAAAAATAAATAACCGACAGTATTGTGTCTAAAATGTAAGTTATTCAGTATTGACTTGCAGCCATAATCACACCATATTTTATTTTATTTTATTTTATTTGTATTATTTTTTTTTTTTTTTTTTTTTTTTTTTCAACCAAATATAGGAAATACTAATACATTTCAGTGTAGGACATTTATATAATGGCATTATTAATTACATTACAATATTTATCAACTTAAAACTAATTGATTTATTTATATTTCCTTCACAGGGATAAAACGTATAGATTCCCTACATGAAAAGAAAACTAAAATAGAAATATAAAATACTGATACCCACACCATATTTAAAAGAAAAATACTGACAGAAAAGAAAGATACTGGTAATAAATGATACTGGTGCATTAGAAAGAACTGGTGTTTTAGTCAGGAGCATTTTTGTCTGACTTTCAGTGTCAAAAGGACAAAAATTGAACTTCACTGATGTGTGCATGAAAATATATACACACAAAAAAAGCAGTAATTCAAGTCAACAGATGTGTCAGGGTGACATATGACTCATTTCGAACAAATTAGGCTTGCATCTTGCACAAGTGGGCATAAAGCATTATGATTGGTTGTCAGGCAGAGATATGAAATTTGTGTTTGTAAAGGGGAATCACTGCCCCCCGAGGCTCTCAAGTCCCCCTGCTTTGGCATGGAAATCAACATTTACCCTGAAATACAAAGGCTGCTGAGATTTGTGGGAAATGCTGTGGTGCCAGACACGAGCTGACCTGATTCCTTATCCCCTGACCCAATCACATGCGAGAGGGAAGCCCATTGGGCAATGCATCATTACTAATCCACTAATGCTGAATCATGGAATAGATCAGATTTAGAGATCGCACAAAGAGCAGCTTATTGAGGGGCTGGCCACTGACAGAGGAACTGTACAAAATCAGTAAAACACCCAAGGTTTGTGCTAATCCTGGTGAATGGTTCTGCATGGAGTGAACAGTAAAGCGAAGGCTAAACGAATCATAATGTTCAGCGTCAGCCCTCTACTTCACCCCTTACTGTGAATCTAAAATCTTCAATAGGATTCTATTATCTCTGGCCTCTTCCATTACCAAGATTATTTCATCAAAATTTAAAGGGAACATTAGGGTTTGAAAGGAAATCTACTAATCCATTATATGCCTCGTAAGATATTTGGCTCATCGGGAAGCCTAAATGTTACATCCTGCAGTAAAATAGTAAGTAAAGTGATCTCTTCTGGCTCTAGACTACATGCTCACCTCCATGTATTGTGCAAAAAAAAAAAAAAAAAAAAAAAAAAAAAAAAAAATGAATAAAATCGGAACTACATTTTCTTTTCTTTTTTTCTCAGAAATGAGGGTGGCACACAATTGAAGCACCAATGAATTTTAGGAAATTTGTCTTTCAACATTTGAGCCAGCAATACGAATTGCAAAAGAGTATCATATCAAATATACGAAAAATTCATGGTTAGTGAAATCTCTACAATTCGATTTTCTGATGTAAAAGTGAAAATTAATGCAACAGTAAACATTGCAATGGTAGTTTAACACAAACATATATCTTGTGAGATCCGAATAAATAAATAAATGAATGAATTCTGTGAGCTTTTATATGTATCAGCTCAGCATGCTCAGCATGTAAAACCCTCAGTTCATCTCTGCATGATGGGAGCAAATCTGCAGCATGTGATGTTTTCCTGATTGAGCACAGAAGTAACTGAGCTGTCCATGGTTCTGAAAATAGAAGTCAGTCATGACTCACAGAAAAAGAAAATAGTGACAGAAAATGAGAGTAAGACAGTTTGGGGAGTTAATAGAGTAATAGATGAGTATATAGTTTGGAGTTTATCTGGACTGCCGCTGACCAAGTGAACAAGTTTCTTATGCTGCATTTATTTGATCCAAAATACAGAAAAAAATTTAATATTGTGAAACACTATTGCAATGGCTGACGAAAAATTCAGCTTTGCATCATAAGAATAAATGATATTTTAAATTGTAAGAATATTTCACAATACTACTGTTTTTTCTGTATTTTGATTCAATAAATGCAGCCTTAGTGAGCATGAGAGACTTCTTTAAAAAAAAAAACATTCAAAATCTTACTGCTCCCAAAGTTTTGAATGGCAGTGTATATTAAAAACCACAAGAAGAGAAGTGTCCTGATAAGTCTCAGCGGACATATTTAGCCCCAGTCTAGCGGCTGTGTCTCCATTTATGTGCCTCAGTAACTGTGTAATACTAGTGTGGGTCCACAGGGAGAAAGAGTTAGAAATGGAAGTCCCATTGGTGACTGCTGACCTTGCAAACATGCTGTGCTTGAGTGAACATGTCAGTCTGATGAGGGCCTGAGTACAGACCAGTAAAGTGACCTCTTCTGTACACACGTTCACACACTCAGAAATGTGTGCCGCTGCATGTGTCTGAGGATGCACTTCCCTCAAACAGAAGCACTTGTGATGTTTCACTTTTACAGATATATTAGAGTAGTAGTTTGATCTAAATCAACTAGTCAAAATATAAGTTACTGAATTAACCACACTTAAGATACAATAATAAAAGTATTATTGAGGATCACATCAAGGAGAATTATTTTTTTATGCTGTAATTGTTCCAAAAAAAAGAAATGTTTGGCACAATTTTACATTCATAAGAAGTGTTCAAAATAAGAAGGTGTGTAATTCAACTAACAGTTATATTCCATTCATTATATTTACTTTGCCCAGTAAACCCCTTAATTAAAAATAAATAACTAAAACAGTGGGCATAGCACATCTAATGAGCGTATGCAAGAGGAAAGGAACTCTTCAGTAAAGCCAAAAGAATGAATCCCTGTAAAGACTCTCAGTAAAGCTGACTCTAGTGACCAGAGTGTTACAGTATGCTGTAGGTCACAAGTTCAAAACACACATACAGATTACATTTATGCATGTGGATAGAAGCAGTCTCTTTCATCCAAATCTATTTGGATTGCATTCAAAGCATAGTTCAATACAATTCATGCATTCCCAGGAAAACAACCCAATGACCTCCGTGTTGCTTGAACCATTCTCTGCTTCTTGAGCTATTTACATGGACGTTCACCTCTTAAACCTGTTTAAAGGCAGAGAAATAGCAATATATTCATTTCAATTTGAGAAAATAAAAAATACGTATTTCTGTTTAAGCCAACAATAGTTTTGTCACCAATTTTAGAGGAAAGTCAGTTTGATGCAACCAGTCTAAGCTAAACTTATAACACAGATGCAGCACTATGTGTCAGTTTTCTTTTACTGGCTTCAGCTCTATGAAGAGAGTCGGGATTCTGTTTGACTCTCAACTTTTCAAACTCCTACAGAGGACTGCTGTGAAAAAAGTACACATAGCGAAAGTCATTTTTGTAGAACCGATGCACTAACGAAAGACCAAAAAGAAGCAACAAATCCAGTGGGAGTTGAGGGATCCTCACAGTTTCACGGATTGTGTGCTTTAGAAGGTTATCAAGTTTGAAGTTGCTCTCTGGAGGACTACTCTAAAATGAGCCCTTTCCCAGGTGTGTTTTCAGTTATTGTTCACATTATTATAAATAAAGCACAAGAATATCATTACCATTTTCAGCGACAATCAAGCTCAAACAAAACCAGCGTTAAAACCATTTGCATTCTCATTTAACACACTAAACACATTACTCCAGCCTGCCTTGAAGTGCACAGGAAGCATAAATATGTATGGGAGAGAATCGAATCAAACCAGAAAGCACACAACAGGCTCAACCATTCCTTTTTTTCTCTCTCTCTCGCAGTGATATTGCAAACAAAACAAAATGCAAACAGGCAGTGAATGGGTGGTGAATTAATTCTCACTTCACGATACTGTTTATTAAAGTGTCCCTTAACTATTCAGAGCCATGCTGTGCACCAATCCAGGGATGGGAAAATCATTATGATTTAGGTAATGAAAACACCACTGTGCAGGGCAGGAAGCGGCATGTCCTCATTTTTCTGCTTCTTGCTTCTACCTTATTAAAGCATCATTAAATTTTGAAGACAGAAAATGTCCATTGTACATTTCAATGAAAGTGTTCATTGTCAGAAGGTGGATATAAATGACCTGTATGGGTTGCAAGCCACATGCACAGCCTTATTTACTTAAAGTGAGGCATAGAGTTCGCACTAAACTAAAAATTAAAACTCAATTAACTTTTATTATGCTGCACCATTAGTTCTTAATGGGATAGTTTACCCCACAATGAATTCTATTATTCCGTTTCATTCCAAATGGAGATATTTTGAGAAAATGATATTTATTTATTGCATTGAAAGTGAATGGAAGTCAATGGTGACAAAATTCAATTAAAATTGAAATAATAAATGAAATCTATAGTCTAAGAAATCTATACGGTTATATATAATTTATATTATAACTTAAAGGGATAGTTCACCCAAAAATGAAAATTGGAAGTTTTTTAGCTTACCCCAAGGGCATCCGGGATGTAGGTGACTTTTTTTCTTCATCAGATCCATTTTGGAGATTTTTAAGTCCAACCGTTATAGTCTGTCAGTCATATAATGGGAGGTATAGGGAACTTGGTGTATGAGAGGAAACTAAAGTGTACTAAAGGTAAAAAACGATATAAATACTTTTGTTTGTTTTCTCACACAAACCACTCGTTTAGTGTCTTAGGACATCAGTGTGTCATTCCGAGCCTGCATTGTCTAATTGTGATTTCTCTGTGCATGTTTTTTTTCCTCTCATAGACCAAGTTCCCTATACCTCCCATTATATGACTGACAGACTATAACGGTTGGACTTAAAAATCTCCTAAATGGATCTGATGAAGAAAAAAAGTCACCTACATCCCGGATGCCCTTGGGGTCAGCTAAAAAACTTCCAATTTTCATTTTTGGGTGAACTATCCCTATAAGAAGTCAATTTAAAAAGTCTATCTTAAACTATAAGATAAAGATATAAAGAAAAGCATTCAAAAATATTAACAAAACAAATTGGAAAAGCTGACATTTATTTATTTACATTTTTTTCATAGTAAATGAATCCCGGCCTACATGAACAAGTAATATCAGGCAACACGCAGGAAAGAGTGTTTAGGTTTTGTGCTCAAGAAGTCATTTATTCATTTAATGTTCAATCTCTTAAAAGCTATACGAGTGTAAATGTCAACATCAGTGCATGTGTCTGAAGGATTTAAGTCTTTCACACAGAACATGATCTCATTTTTGTAATCCAATCACCTTGCCATTTGGTTCCAGACGTTACTCATGGTTAGAGGCTTCTGTGAATATTGAGATACTCCATAAGGTTATGCTTCAACTAAGTTTAACAGTGCAATGCTCACATATTTAGGAGAGCAAAAGTTGTAGCATAGTGCCACTGATTTAATTTCCAACTAGGCTGAGTTGTAAGTTATTCACAGCTGGTGCAACCAGCCCCCGTTGAATTCTGCTCCTGGAGATTGTGTGAGGTCCTGCTCTTTCCTCTAACACCATTAAATGTAATAGAGAACAACTACATATCAGATTAACCAGTAAAAGTACAGAAAGCTTGGCATACTGAGACTGAGTCTTACATGGTGCTGGTGAAAGAGAGAGAGCGAAAGAGAGAGAGAGAGAGAGAGGGTGGGAGTTGAGATGTGGGCAGAGACTCAGAAAAATGTTATTGCCAAAACACTGAACTGGGACAGGCAGAAAAAACAGCAGTATCTGTGATTCGGAGCTGCTCTCTGAACAGTGCTTCTTCTAACCGAAGCAGGGAAGAGAGAAGAAAGAAGAAAGATAGTCCTGGATACTTATTGCTACAAATCCTCCTATTTCTTAGCTTCTCTGTCTCTTTCTCTCCGACTCCCAGGTTTGTATGCTTCACACACTCACTAGTGGATGATAGGGGGGTAACGGGCCTGGCATAGAGTGCTGCAGAAGGCAGATGGTACCCCTTCATACACACACACACACAGAGAGAGTCTCTCACCGTGTACGCCTTCTCTTGCTCATACATGAACACGCAGTCAGCTTCTGTATGTATAGCGTGAACACTAACCCTGTGTGTGTGTGTGTGTGTGTGTGTCTGTCTCTCACATATATTTACGTGATCAAGGTCTCTCTGAGTCAATGAGCTGAACAGCTGTACTGATCCAGGCGCTGGTAAACAGATCTGTCATATTGCAAAACAAGAGTAAGATATACATAAAAAGAACAATTATAAAGCACTAATTGTGATGCAAAATCCAACTTAGCTAGGTGATTAAAGATCAGTAAGCATGATAAAAATGCTGCAACAGATGTAAATTGGGATCAGGTTTTTTTTTTTTACTGCAAATGCATTATACCACTAAATGTAAAATGATAAATAATTATCCATTTCAGATGTGTACAGAAGAAGAAATGATACACACTGCTCTTATAAAACAAAATTCAATTAGTTTCAGGTCAAGTCACTAATGTCTCTTCAAAATTATTTTCTAGTGCTCATAGTCATCAAAGCATAAAATGTAAGTTGTTTGTTATAGTAAGAGAGGCTTATAAATAGCCAGCAACATAATATTTGAAAATATTTTAATCAAATGCTTCAACGGGGGCAAACAGCAGTGACCTTAAATTGAATGTGCATTTGAAACATCTACGTATTTGACACATTTAAATATCTATGTTAATTCCCAAATCTCTTCTCCTCTCTCTCTCTCTGTCCCTAGTTCTCTTATCAGGGTTGTGTGGTAATGTTGCTGCCAGTGTAGAACACTGCTCTTCGGACATTATCGCTACGATGATCGCCACTTTGAAGCTGAGAGAGTGATGGACTGATTTTTTTTTCTTTCTTGGGATGGAATACTCTGTTAAACAAAATCCTGATCTTAGCCAAAACATGTGTATTATGTAAGGGATAATGTACCGTCATTATCACAAAATAAACCCCTTCGGGTTAATACAAAATCACTCTGGCTGTACATTATCCCTCTAATTACACAGCTACGCACCGGATAAATAGATATGTGGATATGAAATATTGATTTTATTATTTTATAATCATTACAGGCCTAGTTGCTTTTTTATAATTTACCTGTATATTATGTTAAAACGTCTGTACATCTGAAAATAGCAACACAGAGACATTATAAAAAACATTGACAGCCAATCAGAATCCACATGATGTTAAACAGCTCGAATGTTTAAAGCGGTGGACACCTGCAGTGCGCACATATAACAACCAGAAAGTTTACTGATCACATTAGACCTTAGGTAATATGCCATATCCAATTTGACTCAGATAAATACAAGGCTGTGAAGACTGTATATATACTTATTTCTCTCATTTTCATTCCTGTGAAAAAGTAAATATGGACCTACACTGACCAAGATTTATTGACCAATCAGAATCAAGTAGGCCATTCCAAAGCGCTGTGTTATAAAATACTGTAAAATTGTTGCTAAATGTCGATTAGAGAGCTTACTTTGAAAAGTTCCTGCTGTGTTAGATACTTTTAAGTGTCGTTCTGAGTGAACGAAAGGTCATTTTCTCTGAGTTGGTAAAGTACAAAGATGGACATCGTAACATCGCTCTTTTAAATGTCAGAGGTGCGAATGGTGTGGGTGAAGGAATGAGAGAGAGAAAGAGAATGAGAGGTCTGCTCTCAGAAAATGAGTTTACATATATGCAGAGAGAATATTAATCAATTCTTTCTCCACACTCTGTCATTTTCATTCATTTCTCAAATACTATATCAATCTATTTTCCATCCCAAACCACCTCTAAAAGCGGCTCGGTCTAGATGTGATGAAAATTAGACCAATCAAAAAAAGAGGGAAGGCTTAAAGAATACGTAGACGACATGATACTAAACCACTTTACGGTCAAGCGGCGTGACACATGTAGAATTACTCATATGTTAATAAAATGTCTGTTTATTTTTCATGCTTTTCAAACTCAAATTATTGGTGGTGCTTGCTAAAGCATTCACTGTTACTACTGGTGCATAACTCACATTGTTTGTGGTACACGCATGAAAAATCATGCGACTTATTGAGGAGAAGTGTGCTGTTACTTTTAGGAGGAAAAATGCTTATTTTCTGTCGAACTGATTTACACTTACAAAAAAAAAATCCCTTAGACCTACACTGAAAATACATCATAGATGTTTGAGGGTGGGCTTTTTTGACTTGGGCTTGTAAACTACCACCTTACAACCATGAGTAACACCTAAATAACCATCTAGCTACACTTCTGAAAACATTTCCATTCTTTAGTTTGGAATCTACTAATTTATATATATATGAAAATTCAAAGCCTCAACAAACATGTCCGCAGACTGTCTGCATACACAGTCGAACAGATCCATGCTGTAATAGCAGTGCTTAAGGTAATTTAGGGCCCCCGTAGTACTGGGAGTGTAATTAGCCCCCTGAGCCAGCCAATAGGAAGTGACACTAAGGTAAACAGGCAAGCCTCATTAACCCATCATCATGAGACTCCGTAATGAGGAGACACACACAACAATTACAATCAGCACATCATCATAACACACACTCACACAGCCTGACTGGCAGGAAGTTGTAGATCATCTGGAGAGGAGAGTCTTGACATCGCTGGGCAAACGTGTGAAGATGATGAGCATGTTTAGGTGAGAAACATGTCCACTATATCAGCCCACAGAAACAAATCTGCTTTCACACACTCAAGTGCAAATTCATACTAATGAATGCAAATTACGTGTGAATTTGTGTGGGTCTACTGTGTGTATAGAATGACACACATTAGACAATACTTGGAAAACATCTGCATGTGTCTTTAAGAATTTCCATATCTCTTAATATGTAGCTAAATTTACTTTAGGGGGAGTGTTGTAACATGATTTGAGTTGTAACACATCAGTTCAACCAATCTGAAATGAACTGTAGGGGTGAAATCATGTACCAGCACCATCCTCCTGAGGTGATAGTACAGTTGTAAAAACTGTATTTAAAAACATCCAGTATTTATATTTTCATGCCAGGGTTATATACTGATTTGAATTCACCAAAATGAGTAAGTGTATTAGTATACATTTGTATACAAGTGACAAGCACACAGTGTCGTTACGTTTTTAGAGTTGAGTTGTTCTATTTTTTTTTCTTTTTTATTATCATTATTTTTTTATTTGTATATTGTATAGCCTACACCAAAATAAAAACATTAAGCAGCACAACTGTTTTCAACACTGAGAAATGTTTCTTGATCAGCAAATTAGCATATTATATTGATTTCTGAAGGATTATGTGACACTTAAGACATGCTGAAAATTGAGCTTTGCCATCACATAAATCAATTATTACATTTTAAAATGTAAGTTATTTTAAACTTTAATAATATTTCAAAGTATTATTTGGTCAACTAACTGCAGTTTTGGTGAACATCAGAGACATCGTTCAAATTCATTAAACATTTGTGCTTGTAAACTTGTCAACTTATAAATGGCAGTGTATCCAATAAGGTAGGCTAACAACAACCTTCAGCCGTGATTTACTGACGACAAAGCACGGCCTTGAGTACCTTAATGCCTTTATAAAACGGTTACCACACAATAAAAAATAGTAAAACCAAAAATGTATGTTTTGAATTGAAAAAAGTTTGTTAAATGCTGTCCTTCCGCTAAAAAAAATAGTTTCTGACAGCAACAGTAAAGGGCAAGGGAATGTTTCAAACATGCCTCATCTAATGGGGCTTAAATAAAAACAGAATATGAGCTCTTATCATCCGTAAATTTGAACACCATATATGATATTTTCTCACATACATACATCTGCTTATCTCTCAGCATGAGAAAACGTCTGTGTCCGTCTTTTAGTTTAACACAGACTGATTAGCGCAAGATTACAAGCGTCATTTCAGTGTAAACTGATGGACATATATACATACAGAATCATACCTGAAACAGAAAACTAATAAATAGGCTACAGTAACATTCCTTCCTCACTTTGGACTTTGGCGCACACATCAAAATATCTCCCAGCATATTAATATTGTTTTGAAGTTGTATCATGATATTCTTCAAGTAATTGTGCGAAAATTATGCTTTATTAATCAAAACTCTGTAAATTTGTGTTTACTGCCTCTAGTGTTCACTTCATTTGGAAACTGCAGTGATATGTACTTATTGGTACGTATTTC
>SCHK01191719.1:214-16742 GCA_004124795.1 Poropuntius huangchuchieni | reverse complement strand
TTTTCGGTCAAAAGTGACCGAAGAACCCCAGAGGGTTTTAAATATACTCTCACTCATAGTGGGTGTGTGTGGAGGTGCCAAATCACCTACAACACTCATTGTTGAGTGCAGAACTGGCTTTTTTAATAAAGATGTTTGAGCAAAGTAGATAATTTATGAAAACCTTTAGTCATACAAATACACACCTCATGTGTGAGGGAGTGATAACTATTGCTCTAATTCCACTTCTCATCTGTGTAGGTGTTCAATCTTCTTTTCACATATGTCCAAAATTGATCTTAATATGCAACGTAGGTGCAACTTTTTTTTTGTGTGAAAATGAGTGTAATTAGCATTTTAAGTGCTTATGCCTAATTAATTCATTAAATATACCACAAAAATTAGAAGTCAGTCACAGTCAATAGAGCATTTCTGTCAACCGCTCAAATTTTCCTGACGTCGCAACCATTACTCTTGAGTTAAATTATCTGAGTGAAAAGCTTATGAACCAGCAAATAACCAAGCTAGGGAAATCAAAAGACTTTGTACTTATAAGCCTTTACTAACTTTTGTTATTACAAAATTAATAAAGAGGCATTCACTAAATAAAGAGGCAATTTAAGTGTAACGTTAACTATACATTTTGTATCTATCTATCTATCTACTGTATCTATCTAATATTTTGTGTAGCTCTTGCATCATGGCAGCAACGAAGTGTAATCTATCTGAAAATTTCCACTTTCAGTTTTCTTTATATTATCGTGATGGGAAAAATCAAATTTTTGGACATAAATTACCTCCGCTGTGCGCTCTCATTCTTCACAGATAGAATGAAATGATTACCTCTTCCTGAAAATGCTGTCACATGCATTTTTGTATATGGTTGCCTAGAAACAAGGGGTGGCTCATCTTACCCTGAAGCTCATTTTACTTCTGTCTCCCCCAGTCATTAATAGATCTTCTGTGTATGTGTGTGTTGAAATGTTATAATTAGTGTTGCACTGCTTTTGCAAGTCTTGCACATTTGTGCTTTTACTTGTAAGCTATAGCTCAAATTTCCAATTAGAAAAGCTTTTTTTAACCTGTGGGTAAAGAGCCCAGTGTTGCACTCGCGTTGTATCACCGTTTCCATGCATTTATAAATGTCATTTGAGTCGGACCAGTGATGTTAGACATTTAAGCATAAGGCAGGTGGAAAATAATTAGGAATCCCATGGTTACGTAGATGTTTACAACTAATGAAGTGTATCTCTCACAATCTGTCAGCTGTCTCATGACCACTACCTGGTGACCAAATCAATACCGATGTGGTCAAACACTCTGTGGTGCTTGAATAGCTGCTCTCACCTCAATCTCTCCAAGTCATTATCTGTCTTTTGAGGGCATTTCTTTGTGATTGCCTTCTTAAACTACTACCATATTGACATTGTCCATTTGAGGCTAAGGGGGGTTGTTCCTTTTGGTTTTCAGTTCTCAAGGCAGTTTGCTGTGGTAGTAATTCCAGGAGACCTTATTTCAAGCAGTGCCCTTATGAAGCTGAACGTTTCCTTGTGTGCCACTTGAAAGCACTTTTGAAAGGAATATGGAGTTTGGATAAAATGTACAAAAAATGGATTTATTCTGCATGTTGCTATGAATGAGCTTCTAAAAATAACTGTAGAAACATTTTCTGTTCATTGCTTATTCCCCTCTGTGTTATTTAGTTGCGTGTAAGAGGCTGCAGTGTAAAGCTGAGATAAGCCCTAGATGTTGTAAGGATAGCCATCAAACCTATTTGATATGTCTCGATTGATTTATGGTTCATGATAAGTATCTCTTTTCAGGATGCAAAGGCTGAGGTGACAGGCCTGAATACTAACTCTTGGGAGCAAAATACCGAAAAACAAAACAGCTGTCTGCTCTTTGAAAAGCTCCTTTAAAACACCTTTCAAATTAAACAGAGCCGGGTTATTATAGTTGACTAAAACTAAAACCATTAAAAAGTTACTTAAAATAAAATAAAAATGTGTGGTAACTGAAATCAAATTTTGAAACGCAAACATATTTTAAGCTAATTGCCAGTGCAACATTTCTCACTTTTGAAGTTGGACTTGATTGACTGTACTAAAATAACTAAATCTATAACTGAAATAAAAATGAATGTATACTGGACAAAATATATTGTACAAAAAATACATATATAAAAAAAAAAAAAAAAAAAAAATTGAAAGTGAAATGGAAAGTCCAAAAATACTAAAAAAAATCATTTAAAATATTAATAAAAACATAATGGTGTATCAATGATAGAAAAATAACATTGATCTCAAGTGACTAAAAGATCTAGCTGAAATGTGTGCATGCTACCGTGATACAAAGTGTATTTAGTGTATTTACAAATGGTTATTTTACGATGAATTGAACATGAAAATTGTTTAAAAAAAAGAGTAAAGGATCATGGTAACATTTTTCAATATTTCATGAATCCTTTATCACGTACAAAAAACTGAGGCTTTTTTATCCAAAGTGAAACTTTTGTTTGATAGCAGAATCAAGCAAGACCAACTGAAAAAGACTCAGCATGAAATAAATAATGGGATAAATTTGATATGCAGAAAAGAAATCAATATCCATTTCCTTTTGCTTCTGACACATATAATTATTTCTTTCTTGTCTCTTTCTTTTCAGAGTCTTCTATCACGTCCTTGAGGGAAGGCCTGTTTGAAATTGGCCTGTAATCATTTCAATCATATCAGTAAATTAATAAAATACAAGCAGCAATCTAGCTTCCTTTTAGCAAATATATTGAAATAACCCCACAGTGATAGAAAATGTGGTGGATGATGTGAGAGACAGTTTTCATTTTGCACCAACTTGAAAGGGCGGTGGCGGGGAATTAATTCATGACTTCTGTGTCTTCAGGCTCTCTTATCACATCCAGTCGGAATAAGGCCATTTCACACATATGCATGGAGAATTGAGAATTGTATGTAATTATTGCTCCGCACTGGCATACTTTACAGTGCTAAAGATAAATTAAATGATAAGCATTTTGCTTATAACCATGGTAATTTCCTTGTCTGCCGAACAAGTTAAAAACTGAATGTGTATTTTGGTTGCATTAGTACAAACTACAAATGTTGACATGAAATTGCTTCTTACTTTATTCTCAGTAACAACATTACAGATTTATCTCCTGTCTTTGATCTGAGATGACTATATCTGTATATCTACACACACACACACACACACACTGTATTAAACAAGGTATTCTAATTATATGTTGTTCTGACAAAGTTTATAATCATGAAAAGTTTCTAAGTATGTCTGTCTAATCTTCCACTCTACAGAAGGAACACAATGTTGTTTTTTGATAGGTTAAAGACATTTTTTAAAACCGTAAGTTTTATCAAAGTGAGATGTACTAACATCAGCTTTTGAAATGTCAGTCTACAATTATTTGCCCCTAAGCACAATTTGCTCCATATTAAGCAATCTTTGTCTTTGTAGCTGTTCTTCTTTTCTGTCTGACTCATATGCAGTGCTTTGTTCCACACGGTTAAAAATACAGGCCGTTCCATGTTTGATTGGGAGCTGTAAGCAAAGTCTCTGAACTCAGCTCTGTAAGAAATGTCATTCGGCTCAAAACCCTTTGATGAAGCCATCACTGTCAACTTGTATTTTTACCTCGGTGCTGTATCTTTTCAGGCACGTGTGGAATTTGTGAAATGCACAGCTTCCTGCATCGTCTGCCATTATAAAGCTTGATTAAAGAGCAGCTGTCGAGAGAGATGATTTTTTTGCACTGTCAAACAGGTGTATTCAGATGGTGACAGCACAGCAGCATTGAGTGCTGGCTGAAATGGGCTAGATGGAGACAAATGGAATGATCTTTTTTTCCTCATTTTATCTGTCTGCTGTTCATCTCTGTTTGGCTCGTGGTGTGTCTCTTCTGATTCCTGACCTGCTGTCTATTGAACATCACGTGCAAAGACCTCGTAGAGGGGGGCAGCCACATGTCAAAGACAGATGAACAGTCGAATAGGGGAGAGTGGGGTACGCTGGGCCATACCATGTATCTAGAGAACTGTGGATTGTATTATGTGACCATATATTTAGAAACAGCCCATGCGTTTTTTTAATTATCAGTGATTCATTTAATTTATAGGGATAGTTCACCCAAATATTAAATACTGTCATTTACTGACCCTTATGTTATTCCAAACGTCTATGCAATTCTTTCTTCTGTGGAACATAGATGTGAATTTCTGCTGTATCTTTTCATTTTCTTGTTTTTAGTTTTATATTTTTTTCTACACAAAAGTCAATGGGAATAATTTGTTTAAAAACAAAAAAAACGTTATTATTAAATATTTTTTCAAAAGTGTAGTATTTTTTTTTTTTTTTTTTGGGATGAAATTTGACTGTTTTTCTAAAAGGAAAGAAAATATTTTTGAAGAATGTACTGAACTGTTTTTTTTTAAACGTATTAATTAAACTAAAATAAATGGATATTGGAGAATCTCGTACAGGAAATACTATGTCAGCCCTACTACTACTAATTCAATGTGTTACTTGCTGATTATTTGTACTTATTTGTGAAATTTATTAGCAATTTCTGAATTATTTTTTTCTACACCATTTCTTTTTCTTCCCAGTGTAACCAAACCATTTTGGTTTAGCTTTTTTATTTATTTATTATTATTATTTTTTTGTCCATACAGTGGTACAGAGGTAGTCAAAGAGAACCAAAACAGTCTGGTTACCAACATTGTTCAAACTGTTTTCTTTTATGTTCAGCAGAACAAAGAAATGCATAGAGGGTAAGTAAACGATGACAGAATTTTCATTTTTGGGTGGACTGTCCCTTTAAATATGAAGCTCAATTACACAGAATATTATTAGTACAAATAACCACATTTATTTATGAATACAAAACATTTAAACAACATAATTTATTTGCCTCATAGGTCAAAGTTTCTCTAGGATTCCCTTTGCTGCTTTTTTTTTCCACCCACTGTAGCTCTGCATGCTAACTTGACTGGCCGTTTAAATGAGAGGATGCAAAAAGAGAGAGGACACCTCTCTCTCTACTCAATCTTTCTCCCTCATACATAAAGCCTCAATTTCCAGCTGTAAATTTTTTCATTACACTGGAATTGAAAGGAAGAGGGGGACTTTTCACTCCTCTCCCTGATGAGTTCATACATTTGAAGTGAGGCTTTGTCAGTTGAGAATTAGCACACTGCACATGCACTCTCTTAATGTTCCAGGAGGCAGGCTTCACATCGGAGTCTTTCAGAGTGAGGGTGAAATAGAAACTTTACACCCAGAGATCTGTGTGTGTGTGTGTGAGAGAGAGAGAGAAGGAGAAAAAGAGATGATGTGAGTAGAAACATATTAGCCACTCTTCCATTATGGCACAGTTTGTGCAGAGAATTGTATTGTAAGGTAGAAAACAAGTCTGAGGGAGAGAAGTGGCGTAAGAGTTTGTTTAAAATGAAAAGACTGTTTTTGGGAGGTCTTTATATTACATATAACCTTCCATGTTACCCATTATGAGGTCTTTTATAATCTGCTAAACATGCAAACACTGCAGTGAATCTCATTTGTAGGCAAATAAAACCTTTTCTTTAGAGTCTTGCCCTTGTCATTTATCTGCTTTTGAGCAAAAGGGACACATGAACCCTTTTAAGTGCACTTGGCTCTATAGTCCTATGTATTCCTGTTGTTAATACTGATTGATAGTGACAGGGAGCAGGTGAAGGCTTTGTGAATCTGTTTGTTTAGCACAAGTTCACAGTCTGACTTTTTTCTTGTCATTCAATTCACATGGGTTTTGCGCTCGGGTAAACCGCCTCAGGGGTTTGATGAATGCGAGTATCCACTCGGTTTGAAGATACCGACTATAAGAGGGGTTGACAAAAAGCACGTTGTTGCTGCTCTCATAAATGCACAATTCAAAAGAGGACTGATACCAGCAATAGAATGCATGGATTTGGAGCAAATGAAATATACTGTAGCTGCTGATGACGTTCTTCATTGGTTTTAGGCAATACTGTTTGGATTTAAAGATTTAATTAGCTTTTAACGAGTACTCTTACATGCCTGATTAGACGTTCAGCAAAAGTGCTTTGAAAGCAAACTGGCTTTCAGTCTGCAACAGGTAGAAACAGTCTGAACTATTTTTGAAGATTTGGTTTGCCATAAATGTAAGACAAGTGGAAACTACTAAAAGATAATCAGGGCACTAAATCATTCATGTAGGTGGATAGAGAAGTTAATAATTAAAAATGAATATAGCGATCCAATAACGTTCATAATATATTATTTTAAAGGATATATTTACTGTATCATATATTTATCATTGATCAAGTATTATTAAATCAAAGCCTTCTTGTTTACTGTTAGTAATCTAGACTTTTAGCATACTGCTAATGGATTATCTTGCCTAGCATGCTGTATATGCAAAAGTATGGGCATTTTTAGTGACATAAATTAATACAGTAAATAATTTTCAGTGTAGCATTTTTGGCATTTTAGGTTATAATCTGTATGAAAGCAGCATAACCAGGGTATCATGAAACTTTGAATTTTTTATTTTCTGTTGAATTATTTGTACAAATATGTATTGAAAAAATGCATTTAAGATACAGTGTCCTAAACTTCTTTTATTTCTTCATTTATAAAACTGAAGAAAAAAGTGCATGCGCAGTAGTGTTCTGAAATGAGGGCGCAAAGTCTTCAATGTTTTATTAAAATGTAAATTCATGTTCCAGTTACAGTACTCTTAATGTTGAAACATTTTCTAGGTTAAATAAACATTGCTCAAACTACAAAAAGTAAAATAAAATAAATAAATAAAAGCATTAATACAATAATTTAAGCCATGGTGTTTTTAATTATAGGAACACAATAACTATTTTTAGATTTCATTTATACTTTATTTGTGAACTGATGTTTATTCTAGTTCTTTAATAGTCAACTGGGGTGAGTGGATGGCCAGCACTCTCTTCCACCCTCAATACCACGACCGAGGTGAGACCCTAGAGCAAGGCACCGAACCCCCAACTGCTCCCCGGGCGCTGCAGCATTGGCTGCCCACTGCCCTGGGTGTGTGTGTGTGTGTGTGTGTGTGTGTGTGTGTGTGTTTCACTACTCACTGCTGTGTGTGCACTTGGATGGGTGAATTGCAGAGCACAAATTCCGAGTATGGGTCAACATACTTGGCCACCTCGTCCTCATTTTCAGATCATCAGTCAAGCTTGGTAAGCAGTGGTCACAGAATTTGTCTTCTCATTAATTTAACACCATTATTTAGCTATTCATTCAAATCGGTTTGTGAATGTGAAACGAGAGGCGGTATTTATAGCCGAACAATGTAATAGGCCAATCATAGTGTGATGCAGACATTGCCTCCTCTCATATGACTCTACCCCATGCGTTCTCAGTTACCCCCCACCAAACCCATGGTTCCCCTTTAGGGAGTCTGTTGAAACTCTGTGAACTCAAGAAAAATATCACAAGAAAGACACTGCATCCTGCTGTAACTTTAATCGCTGGTGTCGCTGTCGTACAGTGTTGCTGTGGAAAATGTAGCGATTTATACACATACTTTTCGTAAAATGTTTCTTGTTTTATTTTTGTACCATGGGTTATTTTCCAAAGAGGCAGTGCCTCTTTTGACTCCTTTGAGGATAGGCCCCTGATTCTATGTGTAGCACTGAGGGTTAGGGTGATTGAAGTGTTCTTAGTGAAGCCCCAAAAAGCCATGGGGGCTCAGTAAGGGCTTACTTCCCTCTTAGACGTGGCAGCGCATGCTGATAGCACTAATGTGACAAACGTAATGAATGATTGCATAAATAAAGGGGTAAGAGACAGATCCTTAGATGTGCGCAGTTAGACAGGTGTCACACTGAGCCATGTGTCTTTGTGAGCTGTCCTTATTAGCAGGCTTCTTGGTCTACTTTAAATGCGAGTGCTCTCAGAATGAAATGGCTCCCACAGAAGGACCATAAGTGGTTCTTGCTGAATTTTCAGAAAGTTTCTTACCCTTAGGAAACTTGGCTCAGATAACAATTCTGCAAGGGGATGCCAGAAGCACTCAGATAAGCTCTGGATTATACCATTATGTATATACGAACACAGGGTTGGCTAATGTTTTGGTGTTTTCCTCAGAGCCACTAAACAGCTGAGAGGCAGTGCACAAGATATTGTAAATGTACACATACATTTGACATCCTTTTTTCTGTACTGCAAGATTCTAAATGTCCCAGTAAAGAAAGAGCCATTATGTTATAATACGAAATATGAATTCAAAACATTGCTTCTGACAGTGTTTTTACAACAAATCACCTGGAAAGGTTCTCATCACTCTCTGAGGAAAGCTTTGTTATTGAATCCTCAGCTACTCTCGGCTGCTCTTCATATGTAAATCATCAAATTGATTTGTTTCTGACTAAATTTCTGTTACTGTACTCACATTTCACGGTGTTCAAAAACCTTTCCTAAGAATTGCTGTTATTGATGTAGCTCTGGCTTACCTAGTGAATGATCAATAAGGTCTCATGAATGCTTCTCTTTGATTCATTTTAATATTTCAATCTGCTGCAGGGGCAATTTCGTCTTATGATGTGATGATTTGATTGTGCAGAAGTCTATTAATTATTAAGTTCTTCGGTATTGTTTAAAAATGCTGAATTGTCTTCCCGGTCATGTAGTTTGCAGGGACTAATCATGTTACATATATAATGTTCCAAATCAAAGTTGTATATTTGGTTTTAACATTTTTAGAGACATTTTACAACTAAATCAAGCTATATACAGCTGAGCTTACAGTTGTTTTTGTTTAGAAAGAGTTCATGTAAGTAATTTTCTAATTTGTGTACACTCAAAATTTAAACGCAAAAATAAATCCATGTTTAATGTGTTTAAATGCTATTTGATTTCATAAAATGCAAGTTTAACATGTTTAAATGCTAATTGATTTCATACAATTATTTAAAATTCCGAGAGCCACCAAAATAAAAAAAAAGCTAGAGTTAATATGTGACCCAGGAGGACCACAAAACCAGTAATAAGGGTACATTTTTGGAAATTGATGTTTATACATCAATTGAAAGCTTATTTATTCAGGTTTGTTAGGATATGGCAATATTTGAGATACAACTATTTGAATATCTGGAATCTGAGGGTGCAAAAAAAAATAAATAAAAGAAAGAAATAAATAAAAGAAAATCGCATTTAAAGTTGTCAAAATGAAGTTTTTACCAATGCATATTACTAATCAAATATTATGTTTTGATATATTTACGGTAGGAAATTTACAAAATATCTTCAAGGAACATGATTTTTGGCATAAAAGAAAAGTTGATAATTTTGACCAATGACACAAAATGTATTGTTGGCTATCGCTACAAATATCCCTGTGCGACTTATTACTGGTTTTATGGTCCAGGGTCACATATAATATATATTTAATAGTTTATATTAAAATATACAACAAGAATAATATGAATAATAATAATAATAATTATTATTATATTATCGTCATCATCATCATATAGATTTTATTTTTTTAATCTTAATTTTTTTAACACTTTCATTATGATCTGTGTATACACTGAATTCATGGCTAAAAAAATAATTTCTTGGGTTATACATCAATTATAAAAGTAAACGTTCCACATGTCACCATTACAGTGCACACCATTGATGCTATACGAGCATTTCTATTCATCTGCACTTGGTATTATGCTTGTTGAGGCTCTCCAGTGCTTTATCTGTGACTCCCACACAGGCCTCCATTTCTAATTTTCTGATAACAACAAGAGCAAGAACTCCTCCCCTGAATGACACAACTTGAAAAGCCAAATGTGCAATAACACAGGAAGCGTTTGCTTCTTGTTACAGATGAGGAAAAAAAAAAAACCTATACAGTATCAGAGAGAATTGAAATGAAACAATGAAAGGGTTTGTTAAACACTGCTAACTGAGCTTGATCAACGTAGCATCTGCTTTTAGCAAGGCCATATTCTTTGCCATAATCTTCACTGTACCTTTAGATTCAGTTTTTGCTGGAGAGCAGAAGCCAGTCCTGCCTCCTTTCCTCTTATCTACATATGCAGGCAATCCTGACAACCAGCCCCATCCACCCAGATTATCCCGACTATGGGTTAAAAAAAGGGCAGCCCTCAAAAGATTCCAATCTGTGTTTTTGCCCGCTGAATAAAAATGCGCCATACAATGTCATGCGTGAATAGAAAATGATTAAGTGATCATAATTTAGATTTTAGTATTACAACTATGAATTGTGGAGATTTATGAGGAAAATTTATAAAATGTGGTCCTGCAGTGCTGAATAACGGGAAAACTGTTGACGATGAGTCTGGTCCTTATTTCAAATGCATGAGGCTCGGAGGGGATTTGACTAATTTAGCATTCAGATTGCAAATTACACATTGTTCACTTCAATTAGAGCTTTAAATCCCACTCACAGTAACACACTTGCTGTATAAATTATAGCCTAATATATCATTAGGTCTTTATTACTCTCTCAGGACCCTGCCTGTTTCACTCATTTGGTGTGTAGACTGGGGTTCCGTGTGTAGTATTCATAAATGTAGAAAGACCCTATGACAAAGGTTGTAAATACGCTATGCAGCAGTGTAAGGGTATTCATATGTGCACAGAATTATTTCTTAGAATGAACTTTGTGGCAAGTTTAACATTTTAGCCAGAGTATTGGCAGTTATTTTGTCTGTTTTTGTTCTGTTAAACAAAGCCACAACATAATTAACCGCTGTGTGGCTTTGAGCAACAGTAGTTGCATTCTTGAATGAATAAGTGTTGTTGAACAAATCAATGGAGTGAATGATTCAATGAAGACAGTTCTTTGTTTAACTCCTGAATGAATCAGTTAGCGCGTTTCTCATCCACAAATCAGTCTGAATTAATAAATAATGGTGTTCGTGAGAAGACTAATTTAAAAAGTTAGTAAACAACTCATCCACTTAGATATCATCGAGTTGAAATGAAAACATGGTCTTTTAGTAAGCAATCCGGTAAATGGTGAAATTAAAGAAACATCTCCGTGTCTGTGACCTTCATGACACCTGCAGCGTTTACAGAGGTTGATGATTGATGATTTGAAAATAACGACATAAATTAAAAAAAGGCATGAAATGTGAAATTTGTTACTGCAAAAAACAAAAAACGGAACATTAATTGCAAAATAGAACTGTGTTGTTGTTTTTTTGTGTGTTTTTGGAGTAAGTAATGTGCAGGTATGCTGCATATGTGTTTTATTTATTTATTAGCATTTCTACTTTGTGTATGTAAAAAGGTTTATGTTGTACATTTCTGTAGTGGAGGCAAATTATTACTCTTCTGAGATTTTGGAGTGTGTAGATGTTTTCCAACAAATCCGCAGTATTTGAAATGAATCTTCTTAACTGTTTTGCCTCCTCACTTTGAAAGATAATAAATGAGAGAGTTTGGCCATGCTGTAATCACCAACTGTCTTCACTATGATGAAGAGCTGGCAACATCTTCATTTAGCCATTTTTTAAAAGCCGAACGGCTACATTAATTAGAATTATGACTATTCTAATGAGGATTCATGAATAATATGTAGAATACAAAATGAGGCCATAAGTTCTCAATTAGCATAACTTCTCTCTCATTTTCCCTTGTAAATTTGTGAATTAAAACCTTTAAACTAGAGCCTGTGTTGTTATAATGAACACGCCTACTTCTAAATATTTTTAATCACTGATAAACGTGTTGTGAACATGATGAAAAATAAATGATGAAAAAATAATGAAGATGAAGTTGAACAGAATCTAAATTAACCCGCTGAGGGCTGCGAAATGAACACGGCCACAATAATTACGACCACATGAAATGTACTTCACCCATTAAAAATAATTTATTTTCACAAGTAATACAATTCCTTCCTAACATGCTCCAGGAAATTGTTCTGCTCTTCATATCCTGTTGGCCAGTGGTTAAATTCGAAATGGAATGTAAACTAGGGCACTGATTAGTCCAAATATTGACTTCTGGTTGAAAACCCATTGTGTCACGAGTTGACAACAATTCAAGCAACAACCGCAAGCGTGCCAGAGCATCAAGCTCCCAAATCCGTATTTACTTCAAAGGCAATATTGGACTTGTAGGTTCAACTGACCATAAATAAAACATCTATGGTGCTAAAACGAACATTCCCTGTGCTTTTAAGAAAACATAAGAATCCCTCCGGCCATACGGCTCTGCAGACTGTGAATTATGTGAAGAACCGGGAGGGAGGTTATAGCTCATGCTTTGCGTACCACAGTCAAAGATCATTGATTGTGTCTGTTGAAGTTTGAATAGCGTGTATTGAAGTCGTCTTTTGCTCTGTGATGAGGTCCTGGAGGAGGCGGAATGGACAATTAAACAACAATACAGATTGGATTTGTTTAAAGTACTTCACTGTCAAGGGGGCAGTAGAAAATTCTGAATAGGCGTTTCCATAGAAATCCAGGGCTATTTTGAACACCTTTGCTAGGCGTAAATGACTGAAGTTCAATAACAGTAAAATTGCCAGAGGAAACGTTGCACAGCTTGACTCTTTTTTACCCCCTGTTTTATCAATATTCCTCAATTGAAGGCACATCAAAAGCTATCCAGCAATTGTATGAAAATGTATGTGCTTGGGTTCTCTGATCCATCGATTGGACCAGGTAACCTTCTTTGATATGTGTACGTCGCTTTAGAAACGCTAGAAGCTATTTCCAAAGATTTGATCCTGGGGCCACTCAGCAGTAAGGCGGCAAAGTTCCTGCCCTACACATTACACTAAAAGCAAAGCCATGTTTTTGAAGTCGTATAGCTAACCTCTCTACATAAATTGAATAATTTGCCCTCCTTGCTGTCCTACCGCCAGACAGTTGATTATGACACGTGACCCCAAAGTAATAACTTCGAGAGGTATCTAGAGGTGACCTCGAAGAATTGCACGCACATGAACTTGTTTTGTCAGAGCGATCTGTTAATGATATGCACACTTGAATTTTTAATTTGGCTGCGAGAAAGAACATGACAAATGAGACATGCGCTGGGATGCTCAAGGATAGCGTTGCCCGGATGCGAAAGCCAAGAGACATCTCATTGCATTGAATTAATTTCATTTTCACATGTTCATAATAACTTGTGGCTATGCCGTGTCAGCTGTTTTCTAGATTTAACTTTGAGCTTTGTTCAGAGCAGAGGTACGGTTGACGTTGAGTGACCGAGTGAAGACAGTACTTGGGAAGAAGTCCTTTAAAATTCCATATTAGTCAGCGCCACAAGTCACAATTACTCTGAAGAGATAAAGTCTAAGTGACATTCAGATGGACATGATGTTTCTGTTGATAGCATCTAAGCGTTTGATTGCCACCTTTCAACGTGTAACACAGAGTGTTATCTCTGATGTAAAGTATAAGTAGATGAATAAATATACAGCCAGTATTATGCTTATTTTGTCCTTGATGTCAAATTCCGGGGTTTTTAAGTTAAGCTTAATCAACAGCATTTGTGGAAAAATGTTGATTGCCAGATTTTAAATTTGCCATTATTATTATTATTATTATTATTTTTTTTTTTAAGAAATAGTGTAATTAGATTTAAGTAATTAAGATTACATTGAGGCAGAAGCAGATTGGACCAATTTTGGAGGATTTAAAATAGTGCTGTCAAATGATTAATTGCGATTAATCGCAATTTATAATTTATGAGTGTGTACTGTGTACTATATTTATATATATAAATACCAACACATGCATGTATATATTTATGAAAAATGTTATGCTTATGTATTATGCATATTGCATGTATATATATATAATATATATATAACATATATACTGAATGTGTGTGTATTTATATATACATAATAAATAAGGCTGATAAATATACACAGCACAAAAACATTTACTTTGGATGCGATTAATCACAATTAATTGTTTGATAGCACTAATTTAAAAGCAGAAATGTGAAACTTATAATATTGTAAAAGTGCTTACAGTGAATTTTTGTTAACATTGTGTATTATTTGAGCTTTTTTACATTTTAGACATGGTGTTGTGTGGTTGTGGTGATGAAGTTGTAAAACTAGATATAACTGTACACAGAAAAAAATTTTCATACTAAAAAAAAAAAACGTTAATTATCTTATTGTTTATGTTTTGAGGCAATGTGTTTGAATTGGCCATGCACTGTTGTATTTTCTTTCTTTAGACCTTGATTGAATATTTTGGGTTCAATACAATGTAAATTAAGCTTAATCAATAGCATTGGTGGTTAAAAATGTTACCTGCCACTTTTTATTCTTACAGTGAGGCATTTACAATAGAAATGAATAGAGAGGTAAAGCTTATCTTTAAAA
The DNA here is from genome assembly GCA_004124795.1 of Poropuntius huangchuchieni. NCBI lineage: Eukaryota > Metazoa > Chordata > Actinopteri > Cypriniformes > Cyprinidae > Poropuntius > Poropuntius huangchuchieni. Next base: position 2,377 of record SCHK01191719.1, on the reverse strand, counting down.
ACATTTTGTTTTTAACATCTTAACATTTTATATATTTGTGCCTTTTACAGTCATTTTAGACATGCTTTTATGTGGTAATGGTGACATAGCTGTAAAATGAAATATAACAGAAAAATTAACCACCATTGATTATGTTTTGTGGCAATAACAGTGATTATTCAACACTTTTCAATTGGCCTCAATCACTTTCACTGCAAGCATCTCACTATAACCTAGATTTCTGCCATTTTAAAAAAGAAATGGAGGAACTAAACTGTGGTAGACTGTAATTGTACACACCATGTACAGTCTGACCAATTTAAAACACAGTTTTCTTTTATTTGACAATGTTCCTGTGACATAGCAAAAGGTGAGAACTGGCTTTTGAGAAAACGTGTCTGGTGACTAAGCTGCTTTATCAGCTAATAGGAATTTAGAGCTCTAGCATCTGATATTGTAAAAGGTGGGTTGTGAGTAAAATCATCCTGACAAATCTAAAGTAGGATCAAAAATGGCAGTCTGTCTCCAGATCAGGTTGCAACTCCCACTCCAGAAAAGGAACTCTATCTGTACTGTTTATTTCAGGAGTGAGTAAACTATAAACATTAACACCAGCTGAGTATGAGTGCACCTGGGCCAACTGCAATTTTCCCAACTGATGGAAGGCCCCTTGGCCATCACCCTGAGCTAAGAAGTCTAATTAATGACATGCACAAATAAGATGCATGACTCATGAATATTAAATAGATCTAAATATATCAAGCATACTGTCTATGCAAGTTAATATCAAATAAAAAGAAGTGGTGCGCTGTCTGGGCTAAATCTAGCAGGGGAAGGGAATGTTGTTATACAGTGTAAAAATGAAAATTTTAATATAATGTAAAAGAAAATCTTTTAATCCTAGACAAAGGTTTAATTTGCATGATTGTATTATGTAAATAGAACATTGAGAAACCCTTTTTCAACTATGCTTAATTTAAACTGGATGATATTTATATGTGTAGGTTTTATTTGCCTTTTTCTAATTGAAGATTAATTACATTTGGATTTGTTGCAATACACAGAGCTCATTTTTAGCCAAACAAAAAGTAGTTAAACTGTCTAGGTTTTGGGAATAGAATATTTTTAGATGATTTTCTGTTGTTCTTTGCCTGTCAGTAGTCCACTATGTGCAAAAATGAGGCATCTTCAATGTAATAAATGTCCCTTTCTCTGTCTCTGATGCAACTGAAGACAGCAATAAAGTACAGTCACATTGTCATCTGTTTTTAGCACTTCGTCAGCCACGCTGCTGACAAATAAACCCTTTTATCTTCATCAGAAAACTGACTGGATTTCACAGAAATTGTCACTTCATATACACAGGACATGTCTTGTAGTGATTCCATTTCATGTTAAGAAGACAAACATTCATTCATTTTAAAGCTTTCGCTTTCACACTCAGTACCGTATGTATCCACATGATTCAATTCATGATTTACTGACTATCATACTAAATATGTATCTTAACCCTGGCCCTACAACATTTACAGGCATTCTTTTAGCTCTGAAAAGACATTGCAATCACATACAATGATGCATCATGCCATATCCATACAGTATTTATCTGCACTCTCTCTCACACACACAGTAGGGAGACAGAGCGATACAAAGTAAGAACATCATGATAACAGCAAGGTTTGCAAGAGCTTTTTCACCTGACTGTCAGTATAACACAGCACACAGTCTCTCTGTAGACTCATGGGAGTATGGGCTCTGTGAGATTATGCTCTTTTAGAAGAGTGCTGTGTAGTGGAGCTGAACAGGCTCTCTCACTCTACTACAGCCCTCTGTCTTAGGACTGTTTCATCTTCCCATCCCCCCGTACCCCATCACTAGCCTTTTCTCCTGACTTTAATCATCTAATTTTCCAAGGTATAAAAGTTGGTTGTAGGCTAATTTAAATCCCAAGTAAGACTAGCGCCGTCTCATATTCAGGTCATAATAAATGGAATTGTTAAAGGTTGATTTTCAGGGTTTAACATTTGTTCTAAATTTGTTCTTTTACAGCAAGATGTGGAGTGATCTTTTATGAAACTGGTTAACCACAATCTTCAAAGCAAGTACTCTGTGAAAGAAGGTAGCAGAATTTTTTTACATTTGCATTTTTTCTCCAATCTGAAACAATAAAGGTTCTTTTTGGCA
>SCHK01191702.1:0-12690 GCA_004124795.1 Poropuntius huangchuchieni | reverse complement strand
CGCTAGAAGAGGGCTTAATAAACTCACTTTTGTAAAAAAAACAACAACAAAAAACCCCCCCTCAAATTCGACCAAAACATTTTTCACTTCTTTGTCCTGTAGCGGCCAAAAACACACACAAAATTGCATCAAAATGGCCATCCTGTTTTGTCTGTAAATAGTTAAGAAAGGAAACGCACATCAGTAGTCTATATTGGATCCGTGCGTGAGAGCAGCCTTTAAGAGCCGTTCACATGTCGCGTCTTTTGCTCAAGTTCCTTATTTCAAATTTAGATATATGTGCCAAGCGCGCTCATAATATTTTTTTAAATAAAATATAAGCACGCTATAGGCCAGCACTAACATTTTTCATTGGCGGGTGAGGAGGGGGATCCGCCAAAATGAGGTGCCGGATCGGATTTCGGAGGTGCCGGATCCGGATCCGGCTTGTTCCGGCACAAATTAAGCACTGGCTATAGCCTATCATGTTATGACTTTAAATCTTTATTTAACTTTAATTTAACTAATAAAAATATCTGCTAAAATATGATTGTGTGGTGGCTGTGCTTTAAAATTTCATTTTTAAAATCTTAATTCAAGTGATAAAGGATTTTGAGAAGTCTGACAGTAATCAGCGTTGAGTACTATGGTTAAAACGTTTGATAAGGATTAATTATAGTTATAATAATAGTTAAAATCATTTGAAATATAAAAAAGTAATCACATGTAATTAGTTACATTTCTTTAATAAGGTTATTGAAATAGTTGCACTACTTATTACATTTTAAATAGGGTAACTTGTGATCTGTAACCTATTACATTTCCAAAATAATCTTCCCAAGTCACTGACTTTAAATAACTAAACTTTTTACATTTCGGTTATAATTAAGATGATTATTTATTTAAAGAATCTAGTAGTTACATAACCAGGGCTACAAAAGGGGCCTTGGAGTCAAAAAAGAAAAAGAACCCTAACCTGTTAACATGGGTGGCGAAAAAAAGATGCTTACGCTCTGTTTACTGTTACGAATGTGCAACGGTTGTCACACTTTTTTTGGGCCAAAGTGGCAACGATTACATGCACAAAATAGTTTAACCTTAATGTTCTTTTTTTATTTAGTATATTTTTGCTTTAATGACACCAGCACTCAAACTGCCTGAACTAGGCTACACAAGTTAATCAAGCTCTTCAACACGAACATCTGACTGTCTGTACAAAGGAGTTCACAAGGTTAAACATTTACAGCGAGCTCTTAGCTTTCGGGGGAATTTACACATTGTTCATAATTGTTACAAAGTCATAAGGGAAGCTGTGGTTAGGTTGCTTGAATGTACCTACTATATATATACCCTATTCTCTTTAGCTGTGTGAACACACATCTACTCTTCACTCCTGTATATTATGTAAAATTTGAATGCTTTAAATAGCAACTCAAATGCATCAATTTGCCGTTTTCAGATTTGGCAGTTGTTGCACCGCTGGTTAATGTCATTGCTGCATAATTTAGTTTTGATAATCACAGTCAAACATGAATCATGGTCAGAAAAAACACCAGTGACGTTCACTGTGCATGTATGTATTTACGAAAAAACAAACAAACCTGAACAAAAATTGTCCATCATGTCTAGAAAGGGGATCTTTCTAGTGTTACACAATCCCACCAGTCATTCAATGGTAAAGCAAAGTTCCTATTAGTAAACCCTGCTAATAATACCTGCAAAGTTCATCATGGTATCTAATTCTAATATCTTTTCCTAATTCAACCAAAAAATACAAAAGAAAAAAACTGACCATCGTCATAAAAGTTAAGCAATAAGTGAATATCCAAAAGCATCTGTATAATAAAACAGGGAAAGTTCCTTAGAATTGTAGTCACTACATTTATTGTGCAGCAAAACATATGGTCAGTCATACACTGATGCAATCCATTCCCAGTTCTCTAAAAAAGGAACAGACCTCGATTTGTTTAAATTCTTGAAAGAAATGTTGTGTTTATCACATCTGAAACACCACACCCACAGCGAAACAGAACAGTTATCAAGTGTAACAGCTAGGCACACCAAGAAGCACATGTAGACTATCACTCGCTCTCCTCAACAAACATACACAGAAAAGGAGGACAAGCATGTACACAACAAAACAAAATTAACATGCATTACACAATCATTAATTGAGACGGTTTCTTTCAAACATATATTTTATATACTGTTATATTAGTTTTCTATTATTAACGAATTGAAGAAAGCCTTTAAATATGCATAAATCATTGTTGTATGTGCACAAATATTTATGACTTGTGACTTTCAAACTCTCCTGGTGTAAATCTCATTACAACATTCAGCCCAGGTCACTCAAAATAACTCAATTACTATTTCGTAAAACAAAACAAATAAATAAGAAATTATATTTTGCATAAAAGAACATCAAGCCTATTTTTAGGACTAAGATTTTTTTTATTTGCCAGACATTATTTTCATGATAAATAAGTACCCTAAATTCTCATTACTGTAATACTTTTGATTTTTTTAATATAATGTTTTGTGCCAATTTAAAAAGAAAAACAATGAAAAGTAGTATAAATACTATTATGTTGAATAAACATTTTACAATTTAAATACATCATCTTTTTCACGTTACAGTAATGAGAATATTTTTTATTGTCAATGTCAAAATTGCACAAAACCTATAATGGGCCAAAATATAGGCTTAATTTACAAAAATAATTTCTTATTTTTTATTATTTTAGGGTGAACTTTTAAATCAGTCTTAATAGTGTGTAATTTATTTGAATTGATTCGATTTGAGGATTTTTTTTCAATTGACTTGATTAATTAATTAATAATACACTAATTATATCCAGACACTTACAAAGGTCATTGGTCAGTGCATTTGAATCTAAACAGCAACTAGGCAGTTTGACAAGTAAGGCATACGTGTCTTTTCAGAGGTACTTTCTTTTCTTTTGCTGTAAATGTGTCTGTTTAACAAAGATAAATATCAATACAAAAACATCAACATAAGCACGGGACATTAAATCCCACAGTGTTCAGCAGGATTGCATACAAATAACAAGTAAGAAGGAGTCTATATACAGACAGAGCAGAAACGGAAAAGTCAATGACAAATCCACTGGTGGTCACCAGAGAACAGGGAATTCTAGTTTGCTGAATCCAGGGTCCTTCCTGAGGTCCCAGTAAGTGCCATTGCTCACCCAAGAGTCGTCTTCAGCACGTCTGATTGAATTAAAGAAACAGAATTACGAATAGAAACTCGTGACAAACCCAACACAGCTGCATCTTTGTGTTCATAAGAGTCACTTACTTGAAAAAACGGGGCGAGTGTGTCATGCTGTTTTCTTGCAGTACTCTCCTCCTCTCTCGCTGGAGGACTTCAATTCTTTCTTTCTGTTCTTCTGCTCCGGCAATATCACCCTCTTCAAGTAATCTAACAAAAAGAGGACCAAGAAGCAGCCAATAGCATATAAAACTGGTTTTAATAATGGGAAAAGTTCAATTTGAGACAACATATTTGCATAATTCATATGTCTATACCTTTGGTCTGGTCTAAAACGGGTGTCTGTCAGAGGCAAGAGAGGCTTTAAACTCTCATCCAATTCATTTAACTCAATTGCAAACTGGGTGAATCCATAGTACTGCTCATGGTTCTCAGGCATGGGATCTATATGCACACATACAGAGACAAAAACAGAGCTGTGTTAGTGCCCTCTTGTGGTCATTATCCACAAATTCACCTGAGACGAAACAATGAATGTGAGTTAGATGTTTGAACCATTTAAATAGAGCTAAACAGGCTCTTCTGGACTGGTCTGAGACTCACTTGCTCTCCAGATGCAGGTTGCCGAAGGTGGTTTGCCCAGATACAAGGCCTCGCTCCATTTGCCAAACAGAGAGTGAATGACACGCCCATCTGAATCAGTGACCACACCCTCTACCTCATTAGCATTCAGACCTCCAGATCTCGACTGCATGTAAGACATGCAGAAAACAAATCATAAGTAATCATTCATAAAATCAAAGTTTAGTCAAAGTTATTCCACAAGAGGAAGATGTGGGCAAGACACAGATGCACACACACATATATGGAATTAAAGCCTGTTTTGCCTGTCTTGATGTTCCCACCTTAAGGAAAGTGACTTTGCAATGACTGACGTCTCCCATGGTGGTAGAGTGTTTGATAGACATTTCCCCATAGTGTTCGATCCAGCGCTGGCCGCTCAGAATGTTATGAATGCATGAAGTGACTTTACTCCACTCGTAACGATCCCCAAAACTGAGAATGAGCGAATGAGTAAAAGAAAGCGAGACAGAGACATACTGAGACATGGTGGAGAGTGCAGGATGGAATAATGGAAGCGAATGGGAATCACAACAATTCAAGATAAAATTAAATCACCCTGGCAGCCCTAAGTGAGTGACTCCCATGGGAACGATTTCCATGGATTTTCCCCAAAACTTATTCTTCCACCGGACATCTAATGGGCAAACAGAGAATAGACATTGAAATCATGCTAAATGCTAAAAGGCTTGACAATAGCCAAGTGTGCTTCACTTACCTTGCCAAAATGTGTAGTTTTTGGACTCGCAGTGACAAGCGGACACAGGTGGATGGTGACTGACCTGAGGTACACAATGTAACGGTTCATGTGAGCGTGTACACCTTTGTGTTTTGGTAGAAATAAAAGAAATGTGCTCGCTTACCTGTTCAGCAATGAAGCGGAAGCCCTTATCTGTCCGGAGACACTCGTATGTCTCTCCTAGTACAGGATTAAATGGTTTTCCTCCTGCTCTAGTGAACGAACATGCATATGCAGATATAGCAAATGCTGCTATATACACCTACAGAGGAAGATTGGAATATATGGTTAAAGGAATAGTTCACCCAAAAAGGAAATTTTGCTGTAAATTCTCTTACCCTCAGGCCATTCAAGATGTAGATAAATTTGTTTCTTCCTCAGAACTTTAGCATTACATCACTTGCTCACCAGTGGATGGGTGCCATCAGAATGAGAGTCCAAACAGCTGATAAAAGCATTACATTAATCTACAAGTAATCCACACCATCAAGTCTATAAATTACCATCTTGTGAAGTGAAAAACCGCATGCACAGCATTTCACTTCACAAGACGTTAACTGATGGATTGGAGGAGTGTGGATTACTTGTGGATTATTGTGTTTGGACCCTTATTCTGACGGCACCCATTCACTGCAGAGGATCCATTTGTGAGGAAGTGATGTAATGCTAAATTTCTCCAAATCTGTTTGGATGAAGACACAAACTCATCTAATTCTTGGATGGCCTAAGGGTGAGTACATTTTCAGCAAATTTTAATTTTGGAGTCAGCTATTTTTAGTCAACGCAATTTTGAACATAGAAAGTGATACAGAATGACATGAGAGTGCCTCATTTGATTGCTCTCACCATGCGCATGTGTGGGTCGTGTGTGTTTGCAGCGGTGTCCAGCAGGTGGCAGTACTCAACTTCCTCACACAGTCTCTGCAGGGTGTTCAAGGGCTCGTTGAGTTGAACAGGCATGGCAACTTTTGACAGGTCTTTACCGATGTTACTACGCAGAATACTCCACAGATTCACGCTCTCGTTCATGCGTGAACTCGGCAAGCGGTCTCTCCGTGTCATTGCGCAGTCGTTGCCATTACCTGAAAACACAACAACACACACAAACCATTAACAATGGTTGTAAAGAAAGGTGAAGCTTCATAACTGTGAATTTGGACAGAGCCTCACTTAAAGTCTCCTTTGTGATGCCGTTCTCGTTCCTGCAATACTCTACTGACGTGCTGTCACTCACATCACTGACATACGAATCATCATCGGACACCTGGTCACAAAAAATACACAATATCACGATCAGTAAGAAATTCATGTGTGTTACCTTCTGTTTGATGAAAAATTAGTGTTTCAACTTGAAATCATTGTCACTTGATTCATGCAAATCTGCGATTTGGCCACTTAATCTCCCTCACCTCATTCTCAGACGAGCTGCCAGACAACAGATACTCTTTAGCGTCAAAGAACTCTGACAGGGATTCTGGGATTGACCCCCGACTCTCACTGGACACCTGCTGCAGGAGAGGGCGTGACCCATCGAGGACATCCTGATTGGTTGAGAAAATTCAAAGAAGTCAGAATTGGCTTTCTTGATTTTGGCCAATAACAACTAAGCATATAAACGCTTAAAGACCATACCTTTTCACTAAAACAATCCAATGTGTTCCTGACTCTGTCTCTTTCTGTGCAAAGGGAAGTGTACGCTGACCGAAGAGTGGAATGAACTAGTAGAAGAAAGAAAGGGAGAAAAGTGAGAAAGAAGAAAGAATGTGTCATTTCATCATGTTGTTCTCAATTTCAGTAGATGATAACAATACTTCATTATTCTTTTATTTTAAAACCTAGTTATTAACAGAAATATTATTGAAACAGTGCAGCATGCATGTGAGCATTCATACTGACCACTGCCAGCGAGCCGACAGAACTCCTCCTGCATTCGAGAGGCTTCTGTTGGTGAGTCTGGGCTATCCAGGCATGAGTCTGATGAAACCGGCTCTGAATACATCAAGTTTGGGTGAGATACGTGCAGACGGGAAGATGAAGTGTCAGGATTTTGCTAGAAAACAACAGATAAGTTAACGTGAATGAGAGAGAGACTGTGTGTGATGCAGTGTCTGCATGTGTAATGTGCAATTGGAAACTATTTTACCTGTTGTGTGCTTTTATTTTCCTTGCTATAATTCTTTGATCTCCATTTTTTGTGTCCTCGTTTCTCCTTTTTAGAGCCTTCAGTCTGGGTTCACATACATACACACACATATTTTTTTTGTCTAAATAATGTGTATATTTCTGCATTTTAAACCAAAAATGCTATTTAGGATTCATCTGGATGTCCTCAAATTAATGTTTTATAAGATTTAATAAACCTACCCAGATAGACCAAAACATAAACACATATTTAATCCAAACAGCCCTACCTGCAGTAAGTTAATGGCAGGTGCTGAGAACGTTCTGTGAAGGACTTCCATATTTTTCAGCAGCAGATTTAATTCCAGCAGCCCTGACTCACACTCCGACAGATCTGAAAAGGTTACCATTTAGTGTTTTATTTTCTTAGTGATGCTCAGGAAAACCACTTCTCTAAAATGTTCTCTATGAATTAGTTGTACAGTACTTTTGCCATGAATGATATTTCAGAATGACGTGTCAGTGCAGGTTTTTGCATCTACCTTTGCAGCACTTCTCCATGTCTTGTGAGTTTTGGCGCCAGCTGTTCTTCAAAAGGGCTAAAGGCTGCTTGGAGAGAAATGAACGCTGGTAATAAAGAGAAAAAATACAAAATATGTAATCTGTGACTTTCTGTTTCACCTGGGAATAATGAGTTACACTATCGTTAAAAAGTTTAGGGTCAGTAAGATATTTCAATGTTTTTGATACAATAATATTGGTAATATTTAAAATAACTTTTTTTCTATTTCAATATATTTTAAAATGTAATTTATTCCTGTGATGGAAAACCTGAATTCTAATATGCTGATTTGGTTTTCAAGAAACATTTATTTTTATGATAAATATTAGAAACGTGTGATGCTTAGTTTTTTGTGGAAATCATGATACTTTTTGTTCAGGATTCCTTGATGAATAGAAAATTCAAAAGAACAAAATTTATTCAAAGATTTATTACATTTTTGTAACAATGTTAAAGTCTTTGTCACTTAAAAGTAGTATGTTACTGTTGTTGTTATTATTAGGAGTGCACAATATGCAAGCCAGTAATTGCACATCAGTAATTATTAATTTGATTTAAGTGTTTTGCCTAGTGACATGATATTTTGAGCAAATGCTTACTACTTTAGATTCAAACTCTTTCTTTTATGCCAAGTACCATAAACAAGCTATTTTTGTACTATATATATCCAGATGTTTTGATTTAAGAAACCATGTAAAATTACAATTTGAAAACTTTACTGATGTTTCTAAAGGCAGATTGGTTATAAATTTAATATCAGCAATGACATATTTTAATAACTGAAGTAATAAACTGTTAGTTTCAGGCAAAATTTCAGTGGATCTCGTTATTATTGTAACTTTCTTGCAGCTTTACAGGTTCTTATCCTGTTTGAAGGGATGTTGGGTCTAAAGGCTGACTTTTATACTACACTCGTGATTGATGACTGTATAAGGAGGGTAAATACTCGTCTGTTGGAGGTGGGGTCGGATTGCAGCTGTCGCTCGGGAGGCTCCATGGCGATCTCGTTCTGACGGAACATTCGATGATGGCGTAGTTGCGTCACCCACTGCTCAAACAGATCCCGGGTCTTCGCCTGTGAATGTCACCGTTAATACAGCTAATGAGAACGTGCATTCTCAAAATGAGAGTAACTAACTACAATTCTTAGCCCAGCATGTGTGGGTGAGCGTGTGCCAATACCTTGAGGTGATAGATACTGTCCTCTGTGTCCAGATCGATACACATTGACTTCTTCTTCATGGCCATGACAGAGAGACCAACATCAATGCGACCTCGTAACCTCCCCTTCTTCAGCTGAGGAATCAATCACACGATAAGGGATAAAAGAGCATCTTTGACAGGACTTAAGCAAGTTTACTCCACATAAGCCTTGAAGAAAGTGTGTGAATAAGACCATGGTTTCACACTCACATCAGTCCCTGTCTTGGCATATGTAAGGATGCCCCTTTCAAGCAGGAAATACCTCTGTTAAACATAGACAGACAAAGTGAAAAGCCTTTTTAGCACCCTTAGGTGAAAGACGCATGTATTTAAAGCCATTAAAGTCAATGACAATATCTTGTAATCACCTTGTGCCAGCCTTTCATGGGCCATTTTCTCTTCTTCAACAGCAAACCTTCCTGCTTCTCAGGCTTCTGAATATTTCCTGTCAGTCCCCGCAAGTCCTCAACCAACTCCCAGCTGTCCTAAAAAAATAAGATGACGAAAGAAGTGTTATTTATAAAAATCTATGGAAGAAAGAACATGGACTTTTTCCTAAGAAGACAGTTAAAAACTGCTGATGTAGATGCTGATTTAATACGTAGCATACAGAAAAGATAATCATATCCACAGCTATGTCAGAAATGTATTATTAAAATAAATATCTGAAGTGGTTTGTCTTGCCTGTCTGTTGTCGTCAGATGAGGAGTTACTCTCTTTTCGTTGCGTAAATGGTGTCATGGTTGGTGTAGCGGGTGATGTCTTGGGAGACAGCGGAGCAATTTGGTCTTCTGTACTCATCTTGCAATTAATTTACTGTGAAGACAAAAACAGGCAACACTCAATACAAAATTACAGCACCAGAATTACATAATATGGCCAGCAGAGGGCAACAGAGACACAGGCAAGAACAAGTGAGTGAGGTAAAGAAAATCAGGAAATGACAAGAAAATCTGTGAAATCTGTGCCTATGTAAATAAAGGTAATTTACATATTAGTATATGTGAACTTTTCAGATATTCCATACCTAAACTAGCCTATGAGAAGTATCTGCTTTATTCTCAGTTTTTTTTTTCTCAAAATAAATGTTAGTTTATGTAGCTTACATTTTTGTAATAGTGGGTAGGAACAACATAAAAAGTCAACTTACAAAGTAAATGGATATAATTTAATTAAAAAAAATATTGATTTCACTTCAACACTTTTTTTTACATTTTAAATACAGGTAGAAACAAAATAGTCAAACTTCAAAGCCAAATTTCCTTGATAAAAAAGGGTAGTCGAAAAAAAATTATTACAGTGGTTACAGCACAAAGGCATAAAAAATAAATAAAAAGAAAAAAAATATGCATAGGGCCAGTATGAAATGGTCACATACCCAAGCAATCTGATACAGGCTCGTAATTTTTAATTTCAATAAACTTGTCATCCAGATAATATTTTAATAATTTATTTTGATCTGTAAAATGTAAAGGGCAATTAGTTAAACGTCACAAACATCATTTTTATCCAAAGTGATTCAAAAAGCTGCCTTGATACTTTAAGTCCTTGGCTCCAAAAAGTTTGAAAAACCTTGACCTGAAGAAACAAAGATCATTTATCAGGTTTGTTTTTCATTTGAAGACACTGATTTCTCCCTCACTTGAGTTCTGTATGTACATGTGTGCGCACTTTTGTTCAGAATGGATTGTTTTGACTGCACAGGCACGTCCTAAACTTGGTACAGACTGTTCTCGTGCCCCTGTCCTCTATTCTTTCAGTGGAACATGCAGTGTGTTCAAATTCACATTCATACACACACACACACACAAAATCACACACTCACTCTCCCGGATGTTTGCATTTAAGAGCAAAAACTGCTGATGTTTCTTTCTGAATTTGAACTTAGTTAAATTTTTAACTTTAACCGATCATATTTAAGGGTCATAAACATGTTTTTAATGATATCATGCACAGATATGTCTGTGTAGCATATGATACAAAACTAGTACAGTGCTCATCTACATCAGCAGTGTTTCGTGATTGTTCATGTGTGACTTTTTTGCAATGACAAACATGAAAGGGAGTTGAAATCATTCTGAAACAAGAGTTTGTTTGCATGCTGCAGAAATGTGTGGTTTCTCCCACAACAGAGAAACAGGCTTTCAATCAATAACCAAAACGTTTAAAATCTTGCATGCAACATTTTTATGGAAGAGTTTCTAGATTTATGGACATGTTGTCAGGTGATTCATTCACCGACTTTGAGCACAGATGTTTTAATGCCAATACCTTCGATAATGAACCTGACTAAACCACATTTATTGGTTCATGACACTTTAATTTGACATCACAATCCCAAACTATAGAACGAACAAAGTCTAACTGTAAAAATATGATCTAACATTGAATTTGAGCGATGTTTGAGATTTTTACAAACAGGTCTATCCCACTCACATTGATCAAACTCGAACAAAATATCCCACTCAAACACAACCAGCAAACTAATTAATAGTGACCACAGACCTCTAAAAATGAATTTACCATACATCTACACACAGCAACACACACATACATGTGTGTCATATTTGCATACACTGTAAAATCTTTAGGATAAAAGCGTTGGCAGCATGTGGATGGGAGAGAACGACACCACAGACTACTAATGCTCAGGTCATTCTCATGATATGAGTCACCAGAGCAAATTTGTGGTGAATAGACAGACCGCACACACAAAAGCTCCTCTTGTATATGTGAGCCACACTAGCCTTAGGATAAACATGTTGTTATTCCACACATACACTCATGGTAAGTTTCCGAGTATTCAAGGGCATTCACTTACTTGCTTCTTTTTTAATTTATGTGTGTTTGAGAATTTGTATGTAAATACCAGTAACTCCAGCTCAAGGTTACTGAACTCAAAGTCTGATTTTTGTTTAGTTTGCAGAGCCAGACTTGCCTAAAGTCGGACTGAGGTATGCAGACGAGTGCGCATGCATGTCTAAATGCATGTTGGTGTTTGGGGAAAAATGAATTCCTGTGGTTTTGCATCTCCACGTTTGTACACACTACAAACATCTCAGCCGGATTTGCCCTGCATGCTAGGTTTTAAGTATATACTTTAGGTTATTTGCATTTCTGCTAATCAGTCGAAATGTGTTGATAAATCTCATGATAAACTCTTAAAATCAAGCCTTTGAAAGGACACCCTCAAAAATAAGTTTCCTTGTCCCTTGTGCAATTATAGGCTCCCACGGTCTCTTTTCAAAGGGTGAGTCAGGAAGACATGCAAATACAGAAAGGCAGGGTTTTCCTTTAACCCTTTTCTTTCCTATTATTATGCGGAGAACAGATTCAAAAGACAGCCACAGCACACAAATACTACAGCGATAATGGAGCCATGACGCAAAGTGGGATAAAATTACTGTTCTGCACAGCCTTGAGTGTTATAATGTTTCATAAAAAAGCAGTCTTCAGTGTCACATGATCCTTCAAAAATCATTTTAATTCCTTTGCATATGGATGTAAGTGTTCTTATATGCCTTTTGGGTTGGAAGAACGAAGGGGGCTTGTTCTTTGATTCAAGTTTTTCCCAATTCCTAAAAGTCTTAAAGGGATTGTTCACCCAAAAATAAAAATTCTGTCATTAAATACTTGCCCTCATGTTGTTCAAAACCCATAAGACCTTCATTCATCTTGGGAAACCAAATTAAGATATTTTTGATGAAATCGGAGAGCTCTGTTCCCAAGCTTAGAAAAAAAACGTAGTAAGGACAGATAAAATAGTCCATATGACATGAGTCGTTCAATAATTTTACGAAGCTATGAGAATTTTTGTGTGCAAAGAAAACAAAAATAATGTCTTTATTCAACAATTGTTCTGCGACATTATTGAGAGTACCACGATGCATGGCATTGCTTTCCTCTGCAAGTAAACAAGGCTCAGCGTATACGTGTTCTACGTCAGCAGCACCACATGCATGCGATGTTCACGTGCAAAGGTACTCTCAATAAAGGCAGAAGACGTGATTTGGAGGAGAAGAATTGTTGAATAAAGTCATTGTTTTCGTTTTCTTCGTGCACAAGATGTATTCTTGCAGCTTCGTAAAATTGCAGTTGAACCACTGATGTCACATGGACTGTTGTACTGATGTCTTTACTATGCTTCTTGGTCTGGGAACATTTCAGTTACATTGCTCTCTATGGAGGGTCAGAAAGCTCACAGATTTCATCAAAAATATCTTAAAGCAA
>SCHK01191580.1:0-10165 GCA_004124795.1 Poropuntius huangchuchieni | reverse complement strand
TTGTGTTTTCTTGCAGATGAGCCTCTAGTATTACAGCAGAAGGTTAAGGTTCTCAGTTACCCCCAGTACTGCCGTTTTCGTTCCCTTCAAAGACGTGTCCCAGATCAGGCTAGCTCCCCTAGTCTGCAGGACCCTCACCTGCTGGCTCTGGGGGGGATAAAAGTGGCCCTCGACACCACACGAGTCCTCTACTGCCGGGATACTTTCATCCACCCTACTATAGACAGCAATGCCAGCATACTGACACAGCTTGGTGAGTGCTACGCTTTTGATAGATTATGACCTTAAACTTTGTTGTTATATGGTAGGCTAATGCAGTTGTCAGTGTACAAGGTCCAAAATTTAGGCGTGCTAGAGGAATGGCTACACGGTACAAGTAAATGTTGATAGAAGACCTTTGTCATGATAGAAGTTTTCTTTAGTAAACTATTTGATTTGCTCAAGATCTGTTGTTTTATGTTTTCATTACTTGATTTGTTCATTTATTTACTTTGTAACATGCTAGGCTTTTAACTTTACTTTAATTATTGCATGAAATATTTGATAGAGTGTTTACTTAATTGACAAATACTTAGGCTACATGCCATTTATTTGAATTCATTCATATGAATATTTAACTAAAAGCGAGTGTTCAATAGTGCATAGTTTTTACCTTGTTATTGTCATTGAGAAAAATGCAATTTCACTTGTAGATGAAATTTTGCAATTGTGACAACTCCAAAATATTGATTTTAATTTTAACTCAACCAAATGCTCAAATGGTTGCTTTATTGGTTGCATTCAATGTCCACACTACATGAAACAAAATGGGACTTTCACTTTTTGTAAAATGAATTTACAAATGTCATGCAAGTGGAGTACTGTTGCGCTAAGGATGCTTTACGTTTCTGTCCCAGGATGCTCCTCTCTCAGTCTGAAGGGGCGACCTCGTAAAAGAAAGGGCAGGGATGGCAAAGGTCCTGATCAGCAAAACCATAACCATTTATCGGAGTCATGGATGGAAAGGATGAAGGTATGCTGTGGAGTTTTGCAACACAATTTGATCCACAGACACCTTTATGGAATACAATTCTGATGGCTAAACAGGATGTTTCAAGATTTTGAACAAATGGTGAAGTATACTGTAACGTCACTGTGTGCTTCCTGTTTTGTTTTAACTTTGATGTCTTGACTTCCTTTCGCACCATTTTTTGTCTTTTTATCTTTACCATCACTTTCTTCTGTCATAATCTTGTTCATGTCCCAGTTTGCCAATTTCTATAAACATAATTTAGTTAAAATGCTCAATTACTAATTATTCTATTCTATTATATTATATTATATTAAAGAGTCTGATCTGGTTTAAACAACAGGCCAGAGATTAATCATATTATTACAAAATTTGATTTGAAGCAAATATAGAAAAACAGAAAAGGTACAAGGCTGAGTAATTCCAGTAAGACAGTGACATTTATGTAATCAAATATGTGTTTTGAAATATATAAATACAAGCATATATCATAAAAATGCCTCATTGGAGAACACGGTTGATTTTCATGCTCTACCTACAATATCCAGTATTAACTAATGTAAGGCGAGTAGCTACTAAGCTAATGATTGCTAACATTGCTTAGCTAGTCAGCCTGCAAACCTTCAAAACAACCCTGATTGGTGGGTATTATGAATAATTTTAAAAGTTTATACCATAGCGTAACAACTTCAATCTTATGGTATGTCAATCTTGAAAGATTTACGCATTGTCTATGAACGTTTTAAATGGGATTTTAACTTAACGGTCAAATTTACTGTTGTTCAGCAAAGTTTTCACCCATGAAATCCATTCATTTCAGTAGAATCCATTAAATCTAGAATTTTGCGTGTAAATAAAAGATTTCCCAATTTCAGATTTCACAACAGCTTCAAGTTGGACACACTGATTCGTTTACATGGGGGAGTTATGCTTATATATCGCTACAACGTTGACAATAGACAGCAGCCTTTTTTTCTCTAATTTAAACGCATCTTAATGTTTCTGTTTAGCACTTATTGATAGATCTTCTAATGCATTCTAACTGACTCCTGTAGGAGAATGTGATGGGCAGTGTGGAGATGCATTGGGATGGGAACTGGCTCCCACATCCAGAGGAGCAGCTCTTCCTGGATCAGCTGTATTTCTTTATGGAGCGCAGAGGTTCCCCTATAAGCAAAGTTCCCAACCTGGGTTTCAAAAAGAGTATGTATTTTATATTTGAAAATTGATCAGAAATTGAGCACCAGTCACTAAATAGAATCACTTCTGTTTATTTTTTTTCTAACTTAACCCTGTAATTAACCAAGCTGTCTTTCATTTGTCCACAGTTGACCTCTTCCTCATGTATTCAGTTGTAAAAAGGCTGGGGGGCTATGAGAGGGTAAGTTTACCATGTCGTTTCATTACTTGGCCCTGCTGAGTAAGCTGTAATCCATCACAACGGAATGAAAGTGATAGCGGTGATCTCAGTAGTGTAAGTGAGAGTAATTGTCCTCCCCATCACCTGCAGGTGACATCGCATCGTTTGTGGAAGACTGTGTACAATGAGTTGGGTGGAAGCCCAGGCAGCACCAGTGCTGCCACCTGCACCAGGAGGCATTATGAAAGGTGAATGTGAGGCTCTGATTACAGCAGCAGTTCATTCCTGCTGTATCAAAGGGCTTCGCTCAACTAACTGATTTCTCATTTTCTCTGTCGTTCAATTCTAGGCTGATGCTCCCTTATGAACTGCATGTAAGGGGAGAAAACACAGAACTTGGCAAGCCTAGAGCTACATTTGTCTCACCCACTACCATCAAAAAGACTATACGGGGGAGAGGGGTGTCAAACAGTCCAAAAAAGAATGCAGTCACCAACCAGGTGAGGATTTTACTTCTCTGTAGCACAAGAAAAGAGAAATGCTGAAGTACTCTCAATAAAATGGTTAAAAACCATAAAGCCACACAGGAAGAGCATCTTGACTGACATGTGATGTGACAAATCACAGTTTGCTTTGTTCATGTGCTGTTTACCTGATATACGTTATGCTACACTGCTGTATAAAAAATCATTTAAATATTTGTGCAGCGAGGTTTTGACTGATAAAAATAGCTGTCTGCACTTGCTCTCAGATTTTGTGTAATACCAACCTATTATGTTAGATCTTACTAGATTAGGAAAACATTGTCATTTTTTTTGTGTGTCCTATGCATCAGAAAAATTTAAATTGTTTCTTTTCTGTGCTACTTTTTCAGGCTTCGCCACCAGATGGTGCTGTTGTTGTACGAAAAAGAGGAAGACCACCTGGAAAACGCAATGCCAAGGTTCTGTCCAAAGGCAGAGTTGGAAGACCGCCCTTGCACCCCAAACCTCCCTTAGAAAAACCAGCAAGACCCCATCAAGAGATTGTCCAACCATTGACTATTTTTCAAGAACTGAAGCTCACCAGCCATCCTCATGGCCAAGGTCTGTCGCTTGTATCCTCTACGCCGGTGCCCCACCAACCCGTGTTGGGGCGAGATGTGAAGATGGAGACTGTAGAACCTCAAGCTCCTTCCTTTCTGTCAGTTCCTTGCAAATTGCTGGCAGGTGGTTCCCTAGAAGGATTCAGTCCCACTAAAGGACTGTGTCCTTTGGACCTCTTCCGAGCCCGCCTGGGTCTTAATGGAGCGAGTACTCATGAGGTAACTCCTCAAGATTCTTCCACGCCCCACCAGACAATTATGGTGCATCAGCCCAAAGTCAGTATGCCTGAGACTCCTGAGAGTCCCCAACACCAGTGTTCAGGGTGTAGCTCGGATGCCTCATCCCAGAACGGAGGACTCTCCTTGACTAGAGCTCCCCTACCCCCTCTTAGGATCCTCCCGCTGGACATCGGCTGTAGTCTACAGCTGCGTCAACTGATGCGCACCCGTCTTGGCTCGACACACATGAACACCTTCACAAAACGACTTTCTGAAGTTCTGGCTCAGGATCTCAGCAAGACCTCCCAACCCAATGGAAGTATTCCTCAAGACCAATCCCTCCCGCTGAACCTGAGCAAACGAGCCATTACCAAGAGGTCTGCTGGAGATGTGGAGCTCACAGAACTGCAGAGTCGGGATGACCAGTTAATGACCAAAAGGCCAAAGATGGAAGCTGAAGATCTTGGAGTATCTCTGAAGTGGAATGGCACGTCCTTTCTGGTGCCTTTGAACCAAGATGAGCCAGCTGATCTTAGCTCTCCCAGCAGGGCCAGAGCTTTAGTTCAGGACAGGACCAGCGTGACTTTGACTCTTCCTGAGGCCACTTGTTTCACCTTAGTGCCCAAATTAGATGTCCCCCCTGAAAAGCCCTCTAGTATTGGTGCTTCCCCCGAAACTCTACCGTGTATTTATCACCTGAAACAAGGGGAAGACAAGACCAGCGCAATTGCAGTGACAGTTAAGAAAGAACCAGAGGGTGCAACTCTGGATGCAGATCTAGAACCTCAACCAAACATTGACCTCTACTCACAGTGTGTACCTACTGATGACGTCAACGATTCAGACACAGTTTCCTCTCTCAAAGTACTCTCTAGTTCCCTCCTTTCGAAGCCATCAAGCTGTTAGCATGCAGAGATGGGAGCGTTACTAACGCTTGTGTGCTTTATCACTCCTTTCTGCTCTGCCTTCCCCGTGGACACGTTTGTATTGTGTATGATCAAAGAGACAGGTCTGCAGATCTGCTAAGTACCTGCTTTTAAAACACTACTAAACTTTGAACTGATGCAGGTGGCCATGGTTCTACCAAAGATAAGGTGCCTTGAACTTGATGATTAGTCTATATTTTAGTACTTTTAAGTTGAAACATATGCTGTAGTTAGTGGAGCATCGAATGTCCAGCCAATAAAGGACACATGACTCGAATGACTCATGGAGCATTTAATTTCTTTTTTGAAAAATACAAGTATTTAAGAAAAACAAGGACATGGAATCTGGGTTTGGTTACTGTTGGATCCAGATATCAAAAACATATTGTGACATCATTGCAGAAGAATTGGTCAGCTACTGTATTTTTTTTCTTAGACATAAATGCTTTGTTTATAAATGGTAATTTGTTTTTATTTTATGATGAAAGCAGTGTCATTTTGTGGGTGTAGGTCATATTCTTTTATTATTTATCTCCTTTATCTCAGTTCGTCTTCACTGTTCTTAGGCAGTGTGATTTTCCTTCTCTTTGTGTGTATTTGTTAAACTTTGCTATTTAAGAAAAGGCCACCGTATGACCTCTGTGCTGGATTTTATCATATTTTCCATAGCTACTCATTTTAAAACAATGTACTGTATTGTGCAAATAGTATGCATATTTTGGGTCCCAATGCAAATTTTCATTTTTCTATCATTTTAAAAGTGCATTTTCTTAACATGTAGTCATATATTATAGGTAGTTAATATTTGTGGCATCATTTATAGACATCACTGATATGTTTACAAAGAAACTGATGTAGAGCCGTCTGTTGTGAGAAAATGGACTTAATTTGCTTTTCACTCCTCCTTTTAGACTGACCTCTCTTATTGCAATGTATTTCACAGGTTTACAGATGACAAATTATATTTTCATAATTTACACTCCGTTTGCTATAATGAACAGTAATTAATTGCTTGTGTAAAACATTTGTATGATCATTCTTTATTAATCTGTTGGTCGTATTTTTCTTTCATTTAATTTCTGTACTTGAAAGGCAGCCAAACAGAACGCTAATCCCTATTTAATGTTAATGTATAAACTGTTGTAATAACACCAGGTTACAAATTATTTTTTTTCTCCTTATTTTGCATGCTTATGCTAATGGGACATGGACTCTGTGACAGATCGTCATTGCAGACATGTTTAAACACTGAATATTTATAATAAAAAATATATACTGATATTGTTATATTTTGCTGAAATAAATGCAAAATTAAAATACCTGAAAGCTTCTTACACTGTAAAGAGATCACATCATTTATAATTTCACAGTAACAATAGCAGCAACACTTCAGTTTAGGGACCAGTTCTCACTATCAACTCATTGCTTATTAGCATGCCTATTATTAGTATATTGACTGTTCATTAGTGATTTTAAAGCACATATTATAGCCTTATTCTGCATTTTATATCCCATAAACCTACCACATACATAAACTTGACAGCTATCTTACTAATTATTAAGCAACAGCAAATTAGGCGTTTTCTGAGGCAAAAGTTGTAGTTGATCGTGAGAACTGGTCCCCAAACTAAAGTGTGACCACAATAGCTACTGTTAAGTCATAATTGTTATCTTTAGTGTTTGAAGCTTTGCCATGTTATTTAATTATTATTATTTTTTTGATGACAGTGGGCTCCCATGTCAAATTACTAGGGTTTTTTACGGTATTAATTACCTGCAGTAACTGTAGCCGCCATTGTCATTTTTGTGTTGGCTGATAACGTTGCAGCATTCTGTGGCCACCAGGGTGCGCTATCATCTTATGTTTACAAGGCCGTTCAACAACCTCTTACCAACAACCTCCTACTAACTTCGAAAATTGGCTTTAAATTTCTAACCAACATTTAGTACAAAGATGTTAACACTGATTCTTAGACCAAACTAGTCAAAAACTGATTGTCAATCCAAACAAAGCAGAGAAGATGGTAATATTGCTCAGTGATTTCTCAATGCTTGAACAGGTTAGGTCAGCAGTTTCCAGTAAATGCTTCAGACAAGAAAAAGCATTAGACAATGTCTTTCATGAGAGGATTTTTGTTGTACGACTGAATAAATCGGACAGTTCCTCTCCTCGTTTTTATTTTTTTTTTTTTTGGACATAACTCACGGGTCTTTCCGCTGGTCAGATTCTTTGTTTTAACTTAAAAGGCTCTCCATGGGTCTTGCTTTCATATGTCTGGTATGTGGCTTGTATTTTCACAGAGCTGCTGTGATTTGTTAACCCTTTCGAACCATCTTTCATCTTACTAACTGTTTTCAAATATCTGAAATCCAAAGTTAACAGTGAACATGAAAGTATTTCACAAAGACGTGAGGCTACATAAGTGTTATAATTTTCCTCTAATACTCATTTGCATTGCACTGGGTGTTTTTATTACTAACTTTCACTTTTACTAACAATTATTTTGATTTTGATTTTACAATATTCATAATGATCATTTTCTAGCCATCTGTTTTACGCTTTGTTAAGGTGTGTGTGTGTGTGTGTGTGTGTGCTTGCTTGCTTGTGTGGAGCATGAGTAATTAAAGTGTTGTGGTGGTGATTGGTGACCACTGTCAGCACTAATCAGATTTCCTGGAACGATGACTGTTCTCTTACTGTTCAAATAATGTCATTTGAATGCAAAATCACTTATTCTGTGACATCAGATCATCTTATAATGCACAATGTAGCCTATTCATTAAAGTGCATTGACTAATTTTTATTAGTATGTTTTACTGTGGATTTTACTGTGGTAACATTGTATTTTTTAATTTGTATTAATTGTATAATATAATTTTATAATTGTAACATTAAAATACAGAATATTTAAAAGAACAATACATTTTACTGTAAAACATTTTTACTGTTTTTAAGATTTGTGTTGTAAGCAATTTTAAGGAATGGTGTGTAGAAAATGAAAGATCTCTGAAGTAAATTTTGAATTGTCCACAGTCAGATTCTTTGTTTAGCCAATCAAAGGCCTTTGGTTTCTGTGGACAGTCCACAAATGGCAAACCGGAAGCTAAGCATGTGATAGATAAACTTTCACATGTTTGGTGGGTGTAAAATGTTTTCAGTTTATAATATATCAACAAAAGTTTGTACAAAGGTCTTAAAACTAATATGAAAATGCAGTGAGTGTAGCTTGGTTTTGGGCTTAAATATATTTCTAGCAAAGAAGTGCATGTCTAAATGTGTGGTCATATTAGCAAAACCTTATTATAAATCAATTTTTATTTTTTATTTTTTTTAAGATAAATCTGTTGAGTGAATGATTTATTTATATAATGACTCACTCATAAAGACATTCACTTGTTTCCACTTACTGGTTTATCAATGTAAACGTGCAGTAATGTTTGGTGAAAAGTACCAAACTTTAACACTTTTTACAGTACAAACTTTTAATAATGCATTATGCCTGTCAATTCACAAATGAAAGACTTGGGAGGTGAACTAATTATTTGTGTTTCTAATACTTTGGTGTTATAATGATTTCCTTATTTGAAATTATGATCAAAGATTGTGTATGTGAAGTTGTACAGGGACGTGGCTATTTGAAAATATAACATTTTAACTCGATTCAAATGACAGAATAAAGAGATTGAATGAGAGAGGCAGTAAAACGATCCAAACATCCCATCACTAAATTAAAGGGATAATACACCCAAAAATGAAAATCTGCTGTTAATTTAGCTCACCCTTAGGCCACCCAAGATGTAGGTGACTTTTTCCTTCAGTAGAACAGTAAAGAAGATTTTGGTTTCGTTTGAAACCACAGTCCTTAGTGATTCATAAAGTTAAAGTCATTGGTTACAGTCACTTTGAGAGTCAAAAAAAGCATATACAGGCAAAACAAAATGAATGGCTGCTGATGATATATTGAGGTCTTATTTTGTGT
Organism: Poropuntius huangchuchieni; assembly: GCA_004124795.1. Classification (NCBI taxonomy): domain Eukaryota; kingdom Metazoa; phylum Chordata; class Actinopteri; order Cypriniformes; family Cyprinidae; genus Poropuntius; species Poropuntius huangchuchieni. The sequence goes on along the minus strand of SCHK01191580.1, from coordinate 1,587 downwards.
TGCCTGATTTTAGTAGTCAAGTTTTTAAATGTACAATTTTACAGTGCATTTAAAAAAAAATGTAAATGGTTTTTATTTATAGTGTTTTTTTTTTTTGTATTTTTGTTTTTTTTAATTAATTAATTAATTGATTTCTTTTGGTGCAAAAAAAAAGTTTAAAAAGTCACAGCACTTTTAACATCAAATCCAATTTGCAGCATTGCTACTTTGCAGTATATTTAAAATTGATAATTAATAGCACACTAAAGAGAATGTGTTTAGGTGAAAGATATGCTTTGGTGCTAAAATCACTAGAGTTGTTAAACCCACTTGTAGCGGTTAAATCAGAGTCTTGTATTGTGTTCACAAAGTTGTATTGCTGAATGGCAAAGCTCTCTTCACATGCCTCCTTTTGGATGCCTGCCGAGGCTCTGCCGGACAGATGTCTTCCCTAAGAACAATCCTCATCACCACTGAATATAATTGCTACCTTTGTAGGCAGTAGGAGACGCCAAGGACCAGATGAGTGAGAAGAATTAATTAATGGTAACCCATTTAGTGGGCAGCCAAAGGGAGGGGAAGCTCTGGGGCAAACAGAGATCCTGATTGGAAGAGACTTTAGAGGAAGGTGTGTGTGTATTTGTGTGTGTTTGTGGAGGTGGGGGGCATTATTGTGGAGGCTTGGCTGTAAGGAGGGTGAAGGGCTAAGCTCAATATTTCTGTGTGTGTGTGTACATTTCTCAGCACCGGAAAAGTATGTTTGTGGGTCGTGGGATTAGAAATGCTCCATTGTTTTAAGCCAGAAATAAAGAACCCTACTGGAAGTGTGTGTATCGTGGATGAAATCTGTGCTCTAGTTGAATACATTACATACTGACCCATGCTGTGACTGGCAGATCCTGGCCTTGTGCCATGATACGGGATTTGACGGAATCCACTGAGCTCTAGGACACTGCTGTTAAGATGTTAAGTACAGGATACTATAGGATAAGGTGTGCATTTGTTTACTATTTAAGGGATGGTGATGTTTCCACCCCAGGATCTCTTTCACGTTTGACTTTGTCCTACAGCTTATTGCCTAACAGAGCAGTGCCGATGCCGTCCCAGTGCATCTGACATATCTGAAAATATTTTTGTGGTTGGACACATTTAGTTATAACTAACTACAATGTTTTGAAGCTTGACATTTCTACAATGGCACATTTCTACCTCGCCATGTTTTGAGGAACAGTCATATTCTATACATCCCCCATATAGACAACTGGAAAGCTTCTTCTGTCCCAATGGACATCCAATGTCACATATGATAAAGGAAATATTAATCACAAAATCTTATAAGAGACTTATCGCAGAGACCTCTGAGAGAAGAGGGACAAGTCCGCTTAATTACTTGACTGTACAGCTCTATGATTTATGGCTTTGCTCTAATACTGTCACTTTTTGGAAACTTAAATTATTTTGACTCACTAGTTAAATATTTTTATATTTAGAATATTTTTGATTTAACTGGATATATATGCATTATATACATTATTGTTTAAATGGTTAAATTTATGTATAACATAAAGGTTTTCTATTTTAATGTATTTTATTATCATTTTAATGTCA
>SCHK01191462.1:21392-37024 GCA_004124795.1 Poropuntius huangchuchieni | reverse complement strand
GTCAGCTTAACTCCCTCTGTCAGTGCTAAGGGATTTTTTTTCACAGAAAGTCAGTTTCCAAGGTGCAGATACATTTTTTTTCCCCCTCATCAAAACAGATTTTGAGAAATTTAACATTTCATCACTTGCTCACCAATGGACCCTCTGCAGTGAATGGGTGCAGTCAAAATGAGTGCAAATAGCAGATTAAAAACATCAGAATAATCCACAACTCATCTCTAGTCTATGAATTTACATCTTGTGACATGAAAAGCTGCATGTTAGTAATTAATTATTCACTAAGACTTTTTACCTTTAAATCATAACTTCTGGCTAAAATAGTTCCTAATCCATAATAACGATTCATCCAGTGAAAACGTCCATCCCCTGTTGTCTTCTCACATCAAAATCCACTCTCAAATTTGCTTAGAAGTTGTGTTTGATCAGTGTGTATTTCTCTCCTGCTTCAGACAAGATTTTTTTCACTGGAGAAAGCAACATTATAGATAGGGCACTTAGCCATAAGCAACACTTTTGAAGTAAAATGTCTTAATGATCAGTCAGTTTATTACAAACACGCAGCTTTTAGCATCACAAGATGTTATGTGAAGAACTGGAATTGTGTTGTGAATTATTGTGATGCTTTCCTTCAGACAGCACCCATTCACTGCAGAGGATCCACTGGCATACAAGGAAAAAGAATCAAACTCATTATCTTAGATGGCCAAGGCAGAGTGATTTTTCAGAAAATTTTCAGTTTAGTGAGCTATTCATTTAACCTCTAGCCTCCATGTCCATAGCCCTAAAAGCCTGAGCAACGGCAATATGATAGCTGCATTTTGCAAATATTATCAGTGCACTATTACTGGTCCATGTACATTCACCAAACTTCCCTTGATGAGTCAAAACTGGATTTAACTAGAACTAAACTAGGCTCACAAATGCCATTTAACCTGTTACAGGAAATTGTGCGACTGCTTGTCATCAAGTACAGTATAGACAGGACACAACATCACAGCCTTTCAGTCTAACCAATTCAGAATCTTCAGAAGTGGGAGATTAAAACATTAAACAATACTACTATAGATTAATAACTGAAGCATGAACTACTGTTTTCCAATAAAGTATCTAACTAGTAACTTCTATTAATTAAACCCGCTATAAAGCTCGATATATCAATTCCAATGATGTGATTGCATTTGTCACTCTTACCTTGAGTCGTTTGACGACTTCATCGTTGCTGATTTTATCAGTGATCTCTTTGACACCCAGTGGGTAGATGATCTTTCCGTCCCCCGCCGGTCTTTGCTGCTGAGGCTGCTGCGGGAACTCCATCATCTTTCTCCAGACAGACAGACGGTCCTCTACTGGCCTCTATAGGCAACAACACTAAAGTTCAGCACACAAACCCACCACACCACTACAAAAACACTAAAAAACACCTTATGCACTTCGGTTTCATGCTTTCTGTGCGTGTAGCTAACGTCCCTATAACTGTGCAATGACACGAAAACCCTACAGACGACAGTTTGCGGAAAAATCCCGAAAAAAAGCACGAAGCTAATGAAGCTAATAGCAGTCCTAGCCTGAGAGCTAACGAGACCCGCTCCGCTGCCGCGCTTTTACTCTAAAACGTAGTATCTATGCATTTAAAGCTCCCCTCACAAGAGTCTCCACATATTATGCACGTTCAGACATAACCATAATACTTGAATAATAAAACAGCGCTTAAAAGCACCTCAGAGAGTAAAAGAGCTCCTTGAGCCGCTATTGGCCTAGCCGTCAGCTCCAGGCCTCAAACTATTCAACAAACACACAGCCAACACTCACATTTACCTATTAAAATCACAACCCGCCGCTTCCCGTGACCCCAAAAACATTTATTCCATATCGCTCACTCGACACTACTCCACTGCGGCCGTTATCTTAACTTTAGACGGTAAGAAATCTGAATTGTTTACTTGTTTTCTCTGTACAAGTTCACTCAGCGAGGCAAACAGCGACCACCAACTTGATCATCCCACACAAACTGTTTGAATTAAACTCCCTCGAGCGACCCCAGTTGCCTTACAACCGCCTACGGATCATTCCCCGGTCATTACCTCACAGACAAGTCGTTGTTTTAATTCATGAGTCGGGTTCGGGTTCGGGTTCGGGTGTTTTTTTTAGTTTAGGGCACAAAGCTCCGTCTCTTTCATACAGGGTTGTGTGGACGTCCTCGCGTGGAAAGTGGAGGCGCAGCGACCCCATTGGCTGAAAGAAGGTATTGCAACGCGCCGATGGAGGGAGAAACATTACCATACAGCTTAGAAAAGAGACGCATTTAATGGGGTTTACGCGGCACTGAACTTGGTTTACCGTAAATGTTAGAGAAGACGCGCCACTACATTGGCTTGTACAACTGGTGAAATAACCGCATCTAAATGTGTTAATAATGTAGGCAATTGCATAGCATACGTTTTTACTTACACCCCCACCGCCTCAAAAAACTAATAAATAAGTAATATATATATAAAAATTGGTGAAAATAATAATGTTATAGGCCTAATGTAATATTTCAGAGTGAATTGAACTGCAGAGTGATTTTAAATGTTTTAATATATTTTATGCTGACCAAGGCTGCATTCATTTAATAAAAAAACAGTGAAAATAGTAGTAATATTGTGAAACAGTATTACTATTTGAAATAGAATATTTTGTATTGTGGTTTCTGTATAAATTGTAAGTAGCACAACTGTTTTTAATATTGATAATAATGTTTATTTGATCATTGATAAGAATTCATTTTTTTTAGTACGAATGATAGAATGATTTCTAAAGGATCATGTGACACTGAAGTAATGATACTGAAAATTTAGCCATCACAGTAATAAATTACAATTTAAAATATATTACAATATAAAACAGATGAAGTGTAATATTATTTCACAATATTAGTGTTTTGATGTATTTTTGAGCACATAAATGCAACCTTGGTGAAGAAGAGACTACATTAAAACGTTTAAAAACTGTAATGTTTCCAAACTTCTATTATGCATCAAGAACATATTATAGTATTCCTGAGACATGGGACAAAACAGGTTAATAGAATTATTTTTTAGATAAATTTGTTTGAAAACATGCTGTTCGTATATATATATATATATATATATATATATATATATATATATATATACTTTTCTTGTATTTTTTTCCTGTGCTTTTTTTTTTTATCCATGTAGTTTTCCCCATCAATAAAACAAAGCTGGAGTCATGCTGTTTCCATCCACTAGAGGCGCTGCAGTATTTTTGCTTCTTCGCTGAGAGTTGTTCGTCTGGTTTTCTTCTTTACTTTCCTTCCTCTAGTAAAACTTGTAAACAGTGGATTTGTCGTCGGGGTCTTGTTAACGGGTCATAGCAGAATGCCAAAGAAAAAGAAAAACGGACTGAGTCCCTCTCGAGCCCCGTTGCATGCGGCTGAATACGGGAGCGGATCCGAGAGTCGAGCACACGGGGCAAACGGACCTTTTGGGACCCGGCCGGACTCATCATATGATAACTTTGGATCCGCGCAGTTCAGGAGCGGTCAGGAATCTCAAGGCAGAGACGAAATCATCCAGAACATGCAGGAGATGTTTTCACATCTGGATCCAGAAGTCATTTACATGGTGCTCTCAGAAGCCGATTTTAAAGGTAAGAGTAAATGGCCACCACTGGCTGTAATTTTAGCAGGTGTTTGATTCAAGTTAGCTGTGGGAACGGACAGCACATAATCCAATAAGATACAATATAATCACCGATTGTATTTATATCTTTTGCTACTATTTGTTACTGCTAGAAGGTTTGTTAATGGTCAGAGATGGCTAAAGATCAGATTGGACCCCCTAATGTCCATCTTAGAACAGCCAGAAACCAGCTACATATAAAAAAGCACCACCTTCACATAGATTCACGTAGTTACGTAATATGGATATATTTTCTATTTATGATGTCTATTCATTTCTAGTCATGACGTAAGATATGATTATGTCTTTTAACTGAAAAAACTAGTCTTGGAAAATTAAGATTGTTGAATGTTTTTGTAAGACATATGTTCACCAAGGATGCATTTATTTGATCAGAAATACATTACAAACAGTAATATTGGGAAGTAGTATTAACTAAAATAACTTTTGTGTTTTAATGTATTTTTAAATTGAATTCCTATATTTGCAAAGCTGCTTTTTTTTCTTACGTCTTAATTGTCATATCCTTCAGAAACCATTCTGAAACCATCCTTCAGAAACCATTCTGATTTGGTGTTATTTTTGGTGCACAATTATTATTATGCTGCTTAATAGTATTTTTTTGTATGTAAACTGTGCTAAATTGTTTTAATATTTTCTGACTAATTAAAAGTTTAAAAGCTACAGAATTTATTTGAAATGCAAATCTTTTTTAACCTTACAGACTTGCTGAAAGTGTAAAATAATTTTTAATCCTTACGCGTTCCCAAACTTTTAAACCGGTTCTACAAATAATATTCTCTGAATGGATAACACTAATCAGAAATATTAGTACCTTGAGTACCAAATCAGCTTATAAGAATTTCTGAAGGATCATGTGACGCTAAAGAACAATGGCATTGTCATCACAAGAATAAATACAATTTTAAATATATATATTTAAATAGAATACACTTTTTAATTGTAATAGTATTTCACAATGTCCTTAAATATTGCACATATGCTGTTTCAAAAGATTCAAGTTTTTCTTGTTCATCTCTGCATTAGTGGACAATGCGATGGATTCCCTTTTGGAGCTGTCAGATGCTGCTGAGATCATAGCTCCACCCCCTCCTCCTGTCTCAGGCTTTGAGCAGGCAGCCGCTCTCCTGGGAACAAACACCGCTCAAGCAGATCCCCTCAGTGGAACGGCGCAGAGCTTCACCTTTTCAAACCAGCCTGCATCTCAAGCAGAGCTCAGTCCTACTGAAACACACCTGACAGAAGAGTTTGATGCTCTCATAGATAAGGAACTTCAAACACTGACGTCACAGCAGACAAAAACTAGCTTGCATCCTTTGATGTCCTCCATACCACTGTCTTCTCTGCCCCCTCCTTCTCAATCGATCCCTCTCTCCTCACTGCCTCTTACATCCCAGACTCAGCTTCCAGCTCCTCCAACTTTACCAGAGCAGGCTGAGCAGGCCTCATACTCTGACCCCGGGCTCAGTGAGGCCCGTGGCGGTAGTTCACCTGTGAATGAATTAAGTTTTGGTGGGGTTCATATCCCTGAGTCCAACACCTTATCTCTTGACTTTAGTCACCTAACGCTGGAGGCCAGCTCTACTGAACCACGGCCCTCAGCCTTCCAGGTTTACCGTAGACCTGACCAACTCCGTAACCACACAGCAGCAAAGCAACATCAAGAAGCACTCCGCACTCCTGCCATGTTCTGGAATGCTCAGGCTGCTGAGTTTCATCCTCGTGCTGCGGGGCCAACCTTCATTACACCTGTCATTCCTAACCCCACACCTTGGAGCACTAATCCCATCTCTGCTGCTCAGTGGTTGGCTCATGGACCTATCAGACAAGCACCTTTGAAACCTTCTGCGACTGTACCGGAGTCATGGACTCTGCCCCCCAGGAACAGACTCAAATTGGAAGGGCAGTTGTTGGTGTTACTTAGAGGAGCTCCTGGATCAGGCAAAACCACCCTTGCCAAGTAAGCAAGAAGACACATATCTAAGATATGTTTTATTTTACTGAAAAGAGAAGGAATAGCATAAAGGAAACCTCTTGTCTTAAGCTGTGGAAGAAGAGAGTTTGATGTGCTTATTTCTTCTTGAAACAATGTAGTCCATGAGAGCAGTTCATGACGTACAACACTCCATTATGTAGAGGAAATAGATTTCCTTAGGGGGAAGGTATAATAACTTCTTGAGCATGGAGTTTGGGTCATTAAGATTAATTTAGATGGTGCTAAAAGAATTAGATGGATTGTTCTTTGGTAATGCTTCATGGGTAGGAAATATGCCATGTGGCCGTGTCGAAATTTTCTTATTTTTATAATTGTTGAGGCTTTTTTTTCATGGTACATGGTATTATCACAGTATTGTATTGCATTACAAAACAGTTTTGCAAGATAAACCATGTTGTTTTAGTGAAGTTTCAGTGTACTTTTTAAATATCAGATTGGCCTTGAAAAAGAACTTTGAAAAGTACATTCAAGAAGCTAAATTTGACTTTAAATTAATAGAAAAAGTTAAATAAATAAATATTTGAGCCTCCTGTGGAGCAAAAGAGCAAAAACTTCATTTCATTTAGCATTCTTGTTATGCATACAGACTGTGAAAGCAGTAATACGTGAAAATTATCAAATTATACTGTATACCGAATACCACTACATATATTGTAATTCGATTTTGAAATGAACTAGACTGGCAGATAACTGTGCTTACTGCAGATATGGTAGGGTATGTTTGTAGAAAAAGTGTATTAGTTTTTGTCTCTCTTTGTTGTTCAGTGCTATGTTGGCGCAGAACCCTGGAGGAGTTGTTTTAAGCACTGATGATTATTTTACTCGAAATGGACACTACAATTTTGAGCCAAATTTACTAGGAGAGGCCCATGAGTGGAATCACCAGAGAGGTGAGTATTACAGGCCTCTTTAGCTCAAGCCAAAGCAAAATGTCAGGTGTGTACAATTATTTGTAGTTATTGCCCTGTGTGTTAAATTATTTAACTACACAGTTGGATTTTGAAGGTGATGTGTGCAGTTCTTTTTATTTTTTCTTCAAAATTGACTACTTATACCAGTTTAGTATGCTAAAACAACAAGTCAGCAATTCATATGCTAATTACTGTGAAATTGAACACTCTCCAACTTAATGTCACTGTAAAAACATTGCTTAATTTTTTGAGGGACTCAACCAACCTGACATGGCAACATTGGCTCAACCAGTAGTGTGAGTTTGCTGAAGAACTTCCTGTTTGGATGTAAAAGCAGACAGATGAAATGTTTTGAGAGCAGTCATTATTTTCACTATTCTGCTCGGCACCACTGATAGCGCACTTCACATTTAATCTTTACAAATATTTTATTGGACTGTCCAGCTTTTAATGTGTGTAGAAAACTCTTTTATGTAGTGAACTCATTTAATTAGTTATTTAGTATAATTTCGCCATGAAAAGGTTACAGATCTTTTTTATCATATGTTAATGTAAAAAATCTTGTGTAATATAACTGGTGTTTTTTTGTTTGCTGGTTTTTATTATATTTGTTATACTTGTATTTTTTTAAAATAGTTTTTGCCATGAAAATAGCCTAAGATGCTCACATGGCATTAAATAAATATATACTACGACTACTAATCTTTATATAATCTTTCTGCAATTTCTTTGTGGTGATCAACATTTCAGCTAAAGAGGTTTTTGAAAAGGGACAATCACCCATCATAATAGACAACACCAATATACAATGTTGGGAGATGAAACCATACGTTGCCATGGTAAGCAATTTATTTTGAAATGCACGGTATGAAAAAGGCCTTAAAAGTTAAATCAGCTTTGACTCTTACAGATTTAATTTCACAAGCTGAACATATTATTGTAATGCATATATCATGATACTCAATAATACATTACTATGAATCTTATTTATTGGTTTAACTTTAGAATATTCCATACTTTACAGTGTACACAGACATGACCTGCAGACAGATTCGTCCATTGTGCTGATTATCGGCCTACTTTTTCTTTCTCCTAGGCACAGAAACACAGATATAAGGTGCTGTTTCGTGAGCCAGATACCTGGTGGAAAACTAAACCCAGAGAGCTGGAGAAGTATGATTAAACACAACCACAATCCAGAATTACTATCGTTACTGCAGATTTCATACATAATCCATAAACATAATTTAAGAACAGTTATCTTTAAACTGTTTTTATTTTTTTGGGAGTCTGAACTAGTTACCATTAATATATGTAGAACTCACGCATGCTTTTAAGTCATTTCACGTTCACGAATGTTTTTGCGATTTTTGCCAACTCTGTGATTTTTCCATTTTTATAAAGGCGCACAAGGCATCAAGTAACAAAGGAGAAGATCCGACGCATATTAGAACGGTATGACCGATTTGTCACTGTCCAGAGCATCATGAATTCACAAAGACCGGAACCAGTGCCAAGTGTTGTGGATTCGACACAAAGAGAGACTGAGCAACCGCAGTAAGTATAATATATGTGTTATATTAATGTTACTTAACAGAATTTTTGTTGTGTTTTAAAATAAAAAAAAAAAGCTATGTTCATACAGCAGCAGAATATGTTTGTGCCAAACAGTGCAAGATGGTACAGTCACACCTTTAGTAACTATGAAAACACTAACTGTGAAGCCGTACGATTTCTTATGTATTTAAACAACAATATGTATTTCTCTTATTCCCTTCAGGCAATCTTTACACCCTGGCCTCAGTCATCCTGATCTTGTGGGTGACTCTGGCTTGAGCAAATTCAACACAAACCTTTCCTCATCTCTGCCCGATGTGTCCTCTGTTAGCCAGACTTACAATACCACATCTGCAGGTGAGGAAGAAGGTGAAATGGGCTCCTACAGTTCCAAGGAATCTGTCTTCTTCCATGAGAATATTCTGGAAGGGTCTGGAACTCCTCAGTCTGATCTCCTTGATACTGAAGGGTTAGACTTAGAGCTAGATGCCTGCCTTGTGGACACGGATAAAGATTTGGGAAATTTTAGTAGCGGGACAACTGAAGAATTTGTAGTGTCAGCACATGAAATGTTTCCGGAGCTGCCTGTGGCATTTTCAGAGTCCATTGCTCAGCGTGTGAGGAGGGACAGAGTAAAAGATAGAAATGCACTAGGAACTAGTGCCATTGATCAACCTGTGAACTTTGACCCCAGTGTTGACGAGACTCTTTCTGAAGAGAAAGTAGTGCGGCCAGAGTTGTTGGATTTTGTTGGGGACTGGCCACTGGAATCTCAAAGTCAACGTCAAGGAAGACGTCAGAATTCAAAGAATAATACTGTTAAGAGCACTGTTTTGGAATCCAGTGTTGTTGAACACAAAGATAACGATTCTGCTGATGAAGACAAGCATTCTGATACTGATAAGCTGAATACAGTTGAATTTCAAAAACTTGTAGATCTACTGCAATGTGGAATAAACTCTTCTCCAGGTTTTTACCAAGGTCCAGCTACAAGTAAAGACACTACTCTAAATTCCCCGTCCTTTGGAAGAAAAGAGGGAAACATGAACCTGGAGACTGCGGTTTGGCCTGAACTTCCTGACTGTGTAATGGAGAGAACGTTCTCAGAGTGCACTGACCCATGCAAGGATTACTTCAACGCTTCAAGTCCATCAAAACAGAGAGCAGGCCCAACTGAGCAGGCTAGTCAGGTGTCTGCTGAGAAGAACACACAGGATGAGGTTGAGCAGGAAGACAATGTGTTGTCAGAAGATAAAATCAGATTGAGCCCGAATGTCCAAGAAACTCTGGGCTCAAAGGTGGCTGCAGACTCAGAGAGCAGTCTGGAAAGACGAAGAGGGCTTAGCCGAAGAGTGGGGAAATCTTGTAAACTGGCTCTTACCTTCACCAATCAAAGCCCTTCATCACCTTGCTCACAATCTCCAGTTGTTTCACATCTGCACCCTGATCTTACACCTACAGCGCAACCACCTTCATTGCCTGTGGAGTCATGTTCCAGTGCCTCAACCCAGACACAACCTCAGGACTTTGCCTTGCTTTGGCGAATTGACCAGAAGAAATGTTCTGAATTAGACTCTGACCTATCTAGTTGCGGTGTGTTTGTTTTGGAGGGAAAATCTTCGCGTTTCACGCCAAAAACAAGTGAACAGGAGTCTGCCTGCCAGCAGGGAGTGCCATACCGTGTGGCCCATGAGAAGGGTTCTCAGGTAGAAGAGAATGACTTTAGAGAATCTAACTCTAAAAAGCAAAACCTTGAGATTCTGAGCCGCCATTTCAGACGTGTCTCCATTGATATTCTCGAGGACCTTTATGAGAAGTGCCATCAAGATATCGAGTGGACAACCAACTTGTTACTAGATTCTGGAGAACGACTGTATAAAGAAGATGATGAGGAAGATGATGATCTGGTTCCTGAAGAAGAGTCATGTAAATCATCTGTAGAACCATCAGAAACTGTGATGGGCTCAGAAAGTGTCCAGGCTAGACCTGTATTGTCTGATGACTACAGCAACAGTTCAGGAAGTAGCATCAATCTCAAGTCCCAAGAAACTAACCTTAGTGACGTTAGCCAAGCTGATGATGATTGGACTCCAGGTCCAAGTTCACAAAGTGAAGCTGAAGGATCTGATGAGGCAAGCATGACAAAGAAAATATGTGAGCCCAAAACCTCCTTTGGAGTATTAAAACAGCCGACAGAAGGCACTGAAGTACAGCTGGAGGTTATGGCAGCTAATGAGCAACAGACAGAAAACACAGGTCAGCAAGGTCCAGAACAGGAAGAGGCATTAGTGACAGAAGCTGAGAAAGTTCAATGCCTGGAGGAAGCATTGAAGGAATGGAGTGAAGAGGAGACAGGAGAGAAGGAAAAGGAGGATGAGGAGACAACAGCAGAGGTGAATGCCATAACACAGTCACTGCTGTATCAGATTGACGAAATGGAGCGCAAAGAGGAGGAAGAGAGGAAGGAACGAGAAAGGGAAAGAAAGAGAACTGCACAGGGTGGGAGGGAGCCGAGTTCAATGGATATTCAAACCTTGGAGCTGAAACTTCCAACTGAACTTGCATTGCAGCTCACTGAGCTTTTTGGACCTGTTGGGGTCAGTCCAGGTAATGAAACATCTAATCAATATGTTATTCATTTAGTGAATCCGTCAATCTATCCAGTGACATCAAGTGGCGACCCAAAACAATAGGTCCTGTAACACATATTCAATGCAGTGTGGGTCCATATTTTCAAACCTTGAGTAGTTTTGTTCATGGTTTTTACATGACCTACCCATGATGGAATTCCCCTAATTTGCCTACCTTCTACCACGTGACTGATAAATTTGTTACAAAATACTGTACAATTTTATTGGACCCACAGTCTTGAATAACAACAACAACAGATACTGGGAAGTGTTTTCTCTCTTTTTAAAAGCTGTTGCCTGTTTATTTTGTTATCATAGCTATGTGATTATGTGGTTGGTTTCATATTCACAAAGCATTGCTTTTTTCCTTGCTGTCTGCAATCCTGTTCGAACAGAACTGAGAACCACTGAATTGTGTTCCCTGAAGGCTAAAGCCCATTAAAAAGTAATAGTTCAGCTTAAAAGTAGTGTAACAGAGAAAAAGAAACTAATTCTAGTTTTGTTTTTAATACAGTAATGTGAAAAGCTCTTACTCTGAAATGAGTAACCACATCAATCCTCATTCACACTCATAAAATAGTTTTAAAATCTCTTTGAACTCCATATGGTTGCAGGTTCATTTTCATCAGATGACTGTGCAGTGCAGATAGACCTGAACTTGGCCAAACTGCTGCACCAGAAATGGAAGGAGACTATCCAAGTGAGTTCAGATTTTCCCCCCTCCCCTATGTTTACAGTGTTAAGAAATTAACCTACAAAAAACAACATAGGTTGTTTAATGTGACTGATTCTGAATTTATGTAAAACTTACCTAGTGTCTATTGTCTTTGGCAGGAGAAGCACAGACAGGCAGCTCTGTCCTATCAGCTAATGCAAGAGAGTGAGACAGCTTATTCTCTCAATACACACACAAACAAATTGATTGCAGATGTACACCATATACTAACCAGTAATGATACAATAAAGCATTAAGAGAGAAATCACATGGGTGGCCATGCTGGGCAGTCAGATCCAGAGTGAAATCTGAATGGTCCTCTATTTTGCTCCATCTGTCTCAAACATCAGTATTTCACTTCCAGCGAGGTGCTGGGTCTTTCTTTCTTTCGTTCTTTAGGTCCTATTTTATATTAGGTGGCATTAACTACTATTGTACTTACATCAAAATTTAAGTACAATGTACATATGTGTTCATATTGCAAAACACTTTTGGTGCTATTGAGGTGAGATATGAGTACGGTTAGGGACAGGTCTGGTGGTATGGGTAGGTTTAAGGGATGGGTCGACAGTGTAATTATAATGTTATTACAAAAAATTACAGATGTAATTACATGCAAGTACTTTTCAAATTGTAAGTACAATGTAAAAATCTGTGTGTATACTGTATCAAATGATTAATTAAAATGTAAGTACATAGTAGTTAATATATAAAGTGGACCCTTTCTCTCTACATCTACAAAATGAAGTCATCCTAAATCCTTTAGAAGCTGTTTTTTAATTTTAATGTAAAACATTTTTTTTAAATATGCTTTTTTTTTTTTTTTTTTATTGTTTTCCACTAATAAATTGCAGAGACTAAATTCATATAATGTAAAAAAAAGTTAAAGTGCGATTTTTCTTCAGTTGACTATGTGAAATGTTTTTTTACATTTTTATATGCTTTGTTGGAAACCTCTGAGGTGTGAAAGGCCAAAAGAAGAGAATACAGACAATTTTATTTTTTAAAAACTACATGCTTTTTTAAAAAAAATAATTTTAATGACACTTTATCTAACATATCTAATAGTTCTCACAACAAAAACAAGGATGGATCTCTAATGCTTTTAAAAATGTCATGAGACACTGTGTACCCAATTTGTGAAAAATGCTCTATACTGGAAATAATATTTCTCTATTTCTGCTCTTTGCTCCCCATCTCTCTTTGTGTCTCCATGGTAATGAAGATCCTGTCTACTGGGGTGAATCACAGGGAAGCAAAACCATACTGAGGGACCAATTAGGTTCGCGTGAAGAAATTCCTTTTATGGATCACTGGAGTGCATCCTTTGCTCCTGTCTCACTGAGGGACATCATGATCGAAGAGCAGGTGATGCAAGACAGCATGGAGAAGGTAATAGTCACACATAGAAAAAAAAAAAAAAATCACTGCCTAGAACTGAAAGAAAGTAGTGAAAATTAGCTATGTTTGNGACAGCATGGAGAAGGTAATAGTCACACATAGAAAAAAAAACAAAAATCACTGCCTAGAACTGAAAGAAAGTAGTGAAGATGAGCTATGTTTTGGTTTTAGTCCCGGTCAAGTTGGAGGGATCTGGATAAGAAAGACGGTGCAGCCAAGCTGAAGGAGAACCAGCTGTATTCCATGTTCCCCACCATAGACCGACATTTTCTCAGGGACATCTTCAGAGATCACAAGTGAGAATATGATACATAGTGGTAGACTATATATATATATATGTATATATAGATATTCTAAAGTGTAGAATTGTTGGATTGTTGGATAAAGGTGCTTTTGTTGTAATAATGTTATTTTCTCCTCCTTTCCTCTTCCAATCTTGGTTTCTTGGTTAAGCCTTTTTTTAATTTTAATTTTTAAAATATGAATAAGAATTGTGCAACTGTAGACAATAAAGAATGATTAGGAAAGCAGAAATAACCTTAAAGGAAATGTCTCTTGACCATCTGCTTGCGTTTGTTCAGCTACTCTCTGGAGCAGACCGAACAGTTTTTGCATACTCTACTTGATGATGGGCCAGTCAAAACCGTAGTGGCACCTGAACCTGCCCCTCAACGTAATGGTGCGCAGAGAACTCCGAGCAAAGAGCGGGTGAGCTAGTTGTAACCATATAGCATACTGAAATGAAACAAAAACCCTGTGTTGACGCTTTTTTTTTTGCCTCACTCAATCAGAAATGGAAACCGAGAGATGGGGAGGTGGAAGCTGCTCAATTCCAGGATTCAGAGGATCCAGAATATGAGGACTTCCGCACAGAGGCAACACTGCAGAGACGTCAGCAGATAGAGTGTTTTAACAAGGCCGGTGAAGCTCATCGACAAGGACGAAAGGACGTGGCTAGTTTCTACGCTCAACAGGTTCAAGAGATGAATATTATGTGTGCTGAAAAACTGATCAAAACAAAAGAATAGTTTTGAGACAAAAACTAAATTTGAATCGTCTGTTGACAAACTATGTGTCTGTCCACACTAAAAACTGAACTGCTGCGCTGCAAGACTAACAGCAACGTGACTTTTTTTGTTTGTTTTTTTAAGTCTTTGTTTAACAGCTATGAATAAAACCAGTGAATAAGCAAAATTATACCAAAAGACAAAGGTACAAGAATATTTCCCTTAACAGCTTAATTAATGAAGGGGAAAAAAACTACAATTGCATAAAGCATTGTGAATGACAGTGAAATTAAAACAATGGCAAAATATGACAGTATTGACTAAAAGATGCTGGATGCTATTTATCATGATTCTCGGATTGCTGGATATTTTTTTTGCAGAACCGTGGATAATTAAATATTTTTCACCAAGAAGCCATCAGCCCACATTGTTTCTTTAAATAACTTATTTTAATAATCATATTTACGAGTGGACTGTTAACCATGATTATTTAAAGAAATAATGGGGGCTGATGGCTTAAAAATAGCCTTACAGATCACAGTAGGTCTATTGTTAAAGTTATAGTTAAAAATCAGTTAATCTATCGAGAAAATGAATGAGATTTTTTATTTCCGTAACCTGACTGTTGAATTACTGATTTCTCCTGATTTCTAGTTATCTTTGCCTACTTTTTGTTATCTTTGCTTACTTTGCCTTTGTCCAATTTTGTGTTCATGTTTAGGGTCACATGCATGGGGACAAGATGCGTGAAGCAAATCACAGAGCAGCCATGCAGATATTCCAGAGGGTGAATGCTTCACTCCTGCCTCAGAATATTCTAGATCTCCATGGACTGCATGTGGATGAGGCCCTTCGTCATCTTAGTCAGGTTCTCTCAGACAAGAATTTAGGTAAGTGAACCACAAACATACATAAAATAACAGCAGATGGATTGTACAGGATGGATGTTCTTGATGCATTATCTTGAATGGATGTTTTAAACAATTTGTAATTTTTTTTTTTTTTGTAGAATTCAGTCAGGGTTTGTGCCATCCTCAGCTGTCAATCATCACAGGAAGAGGCAATCGCAGCCAAGGGGGAGTGGCACGCATCAGGCCTGCTGTACTAGACTACCTCAAAAATCATCACTACAGGTATACTAACTGCACCCAGTGTATTTTATATACAGTGGTGGCCAATATGATTAGAACACTAGTATTTTCAATAGATGAAAAATGTTTTAAGTCAGTTATTTCTATCGTTTGCTGTAGTGTGTCAGTAGGAAATATCAGTTTACATTTCAAAACATTCATTATGCGATTAATTGTAATAATCCAGTGAGATTTATGTCTGACAACAGCTAGTGCTCCACACAGAGATCTGGGCCCGTGTTCACAAAACATCTTAAAGCTAAAAGTAGCTCATAACTCGCAGATTTAGGAGAAAATCTTAAAAATAATGGGCGTGTCAGTCCTAAATTTAGCTCTAAGAGTATTTCACAAAGCATTTTAGCTCTAAAACTAGCTCCTAAATCTCTGAAATGTTAGGAGTAGTAAAGAGGAGTCCTAAGTCACTAAAACCAAGCCAAAAACTATTCCTAAAATGGCTGTTGCTGGTAATCTGCCTCTGCCTCAACTTAACCAGTTGTGAAAGAAGTAACAGCTGTTCTTGCGTCTAGTTTTTTTGTTTGTTTGTTTTTTACGTTTGCATGTGTTACTACCAGTCATGATTG